>DWLH01001960.1:0-11640 GCA_018249795.1 Heliconius telesiphe telesiphe | reverse complement strand
GCGTGTGACTACAACCGTTATAGGTTATGGGTTCGATTACTGCTAAAATAAAAAATATATATATTTTCATTTCTTCGTTCTGGTATCGAGGCAAAGCGCTGCGTGGAGAGACACTGTGTGTTCCGTCACTCAACACCCAGTGTCTCCAGAACTGGGTGGAAAGTGGAGAACAGAAGTGTTTAAATGGAACCGGAGTATCTTAGCGTTGGGTTCTCAGGTTCCTTTTGCCTACCCTGTTATATACAATAGGATACAACGTGAAAGTAAAAAAATGTATTGTATTGCCTTAACATAAACTTATGCTATTGGACATCCCTGACTCTTATTGTTAAATATTCCCCATACTCCCAAAACACCCTTAAACTATAATATATGTATCTAATAAATATTCATTACGTTTTGCTCATTTGATTCAATTCCGTTCAATTGATCCGTTGTTTGTTCAATATCAATTAGAATAGAGACGCCAGGACAGGTATAGTTGGAAACACCAAAAACTATTTAACGAGATCTAAATGAATATTTTAAGCTATTTAAGAAGCGGAAATCGAAATAACCTTGAGTTTATGCGAGAATTCAGTTTGTATACACGAAAACGCACTTATAACATTAAATATGGACGGCACTAGCGACCGCGGCGGACGGAGCCGTCGGCTCATATCTGGAGGTCCCCAATATTAATGTAAGCCGGACAAAGCCCCATCAACATTATTTCAGAACACAAACAAACAACGACAATGGCCGCGATCCCATCCAACTCAATTGAGGCAGTTTAAGTGCCTCGAATTGTATTATTAGTAGCGAGCCCGATAGCCAATAGCAGTTCAAATTACTGTAGTTTACGAAAGTTAAACAACATTATTTCATTTCTATTATTCAAGATTGTTTATTTCACTTCGTGAATGTTTTATATGAAATATTCTATTTTGTTAGACTCGCTTTCTTAGTTTTTAGTTTTGTATAACAACTGTGCAAGCTCGTGCCGAATATTTCGTCATTTTGAATGCAATTCTAATAACTTGCATATTGAAATAAATATTTATATTTTTCATTCAAATATCCTCTTTGTCTGTAAGCTATATAACATTAGCAGCTTCGCCCGGTGCGGCTTCGCCTGCTTTTATTTATTGTTATGTATAGAAAAATCATACGAAATCTTTATATGTCTCTATAATGTAAGCTATGTAACTATAATGTTATCTAAATCCGTTCAGCACTTTTTGTGTAAAAGTGGAACGAACATCCATCCTCATATTTTTTTTAACAGCTCCACGCTGTATCTCGCAAACAACAGGGTAGGTAAAGGGAACCTAGTGTTAAGGCACTGCGTTCCCGACTTACCGCCGAATTCTGGAGGCATTGCGTGGCAGAACTCAACACCGCTAGAGAGAAGAAGTGAAAACATCAATTTAAATATTTTTTTCTTTTCCTCGAGTGGGGATCGAACCCACAACCGGTTGATTTTACAGTCACCTTCACCTTCAACTTTACTAGCCTACTTACTATTATAATTTAGAATTTATCATAAACTCTTTTGCGCGGATATTTCAACGAGCTAACATAGTTCTCGCGATAAATCTAGAATTTTTTGTCTCATTAAAATACTTCTATAATACTAATGCAATATAAAAAGTCAAACGGTGAAGTATTTTTATATATTTATCCATTAAAATATGCACGTTCAGTTTGTTGTTTAGACTTTTTGAAAAGTAATTGAATTTGTAAACGCAACTTTACTTAAATTAAATGAGAAGGTTGACAGATTGTAATGCGGCTATGGGGCACTGTGCCCATGGGTGAGATTTAATGTACCTGGCAACGCCTCTTAGGATTTTAATATTCATTTTATTGTAAATATTTTATGATATTCTTTGTGGCTACATCCTGAGCTTGGAACGTGTTAGATTGAACACGGTGATTGGAAGTTTATACCCTTTATAAAAAATTATATTATTTGTCTA
The DNA here is from genome assembly GCA_018249795.1 of Heliconius telesiphe telesiphe. Taxonomy (NCBI): domain Eukaryota; kingdom Metazoa; phylum Arthropoda; class Insecta; order Lepidoptera; family Nymphalidae; genus Heliconius; species Heliconius telesiphe. Next base: position 9,679 of record DWLH01001960.1, on the reverse strand, counting down.
TTCGTTATCCTTCTTAATTTATTAAACGCACGAAACTTGTCAAATTAAATCTATATATACGGGTATAATATAAGGTAAAAATTTTACTGAATTACTTGGTGAGTGACAGACCACGCACAGGCGAAACTGTTTGTATTACAAAACTAAAATTTTATGTATATTTAGATTACAAAGTGTACTTTAGGGGGATTTTCGGAAATTCCTATAGGAACCGAAAAAACAAGATTTTCTGTTATACGTATTAATTATTACGTAAGCAAAGCTGTGGCCAATGTACTATATTTTATGATTTTTTTACTGCTTTTTAATGTAAAATTATTTTTTCAGTCTCTGCTTACCTCTTTCGCCTCGTCCACTGTCATCAACCTCTTCATACCTGCCCTCCGGAGGGTTCTCATGCATGCTTTTACGTGACCTTCTGTCAGTATCTTTGATACTCTGTTTTCGAAGGTCAGCCGAGTTCATAATAAAAATAACTACACATACTTCTTAGATATTGATAACAAACAAAAATAATCATCTTACAACGTAGATATACGTCCAAGGACGGGGCCGAACTCCTGATAAATATACATAATATTACATGTAAATTGCTACTGTTTTTTTATCATACATACATAATATGACGTTTTGAAACAAATGCGTGTTTTTTCATGACATATTCTCATACAATAAAGTATGCATTTTTAGAGGCTAGTCTTGACTGTTGTGGGTTTGATTTCCACTTGAGTTTAATATAGGAAATATTTAATATTTTCATTTCGCTCTGGTTGTAAGGCGAAGCGCGGCGTTGAGTTCCGCCACTCAATACGCAATGCCTTAAGAATTCACCGAAAATGGGGAATAAAGTGTCTTAATATTAGATTCCGTCAGCCTACCATGGTAAAGCAGACACAGGGATGCAGCGTGAAGCTGTTGTTCATTATTATGAATATGTATTAGCCATACCACGTTATTATGCAGATCGGTTAATTATTAATCCTTAAGCTGCACCCAACGACCAGCGACCAGCGTTAAAAAGACCAAGTCAAAGAGCTCGAGCGTTAACTGAAGTGACTAATTAGTGCACTAAGTATAGACCACTCCCACTTAATATATATATTTTTATTTTTAATAATATATTGTTTTTTTTTGCCGCCGTGGCATATTGGTACAGGGTTCGATTTCTACTTTTTTTAATTTTTAATGAATTTAGCAGCAAGCATTTGCGCAGCGGCAAAATGCCTGACAGTAAACGCGTCAGTTGTTGGTTCGACTCCACTGCGGTAATACATTAGTTTCATTATCTCGCTTTATAAGATACAACATGGTGATTTCCGCACTTAATACTATTTATTTTTTATTACTAATTATTTTAAAAAATGTACTCAATATTTTAAAAATTATTTACCAAATTAGTGATATACATATGAATGAGGCATCGCTTAATACTTTTTTTGGGAAGTTGCTAACTTTGGTAGTTTGGTTTAATTTAAAACACATTGTTTATCTATGAATCTTGGGCAAGATTTGATATCGTGTCAACATATGTATTTACAGATCAGAGATCAATAACTAATAGTATCTATTATTGCTATGGAAACGCATATTTTACGTATCAATGGGTCCTCCAGGAGCTACGTATAGTTTAACTTGTTATCTAGGAAACTTCCTTCGCCTAGTTAAAACTAATTGCAGAAAGCTGTTAGACAACTTATAAATACTTATAACTACGTAGTGGATCTATGTACATTTCCTTTTTTGTCCTTATTTAACTTCTTCGTCCTTAACGCCATTTGTCCTTACAAATGGCGTTTTATTTTAAAACGACAATTTTATTATTTACTTTGTTTGAAAAAATCACTTTTTAATTTTTGGGAAAAAAATTGTATTAGGCTTTTATGGAGTAGTTAAAACTATGGTTTCATTTAAAATGGTGCTAACACTTCCATCCTGTATAACGCGACAGTGGCTTTGTATAGCGTTTTTATACATAACGAAATATGTTAATATGTTATATCGCCAATTGTTGTATTTTATATTTTATTAGAATACAATAAAATGTTTAACGACCTCTTAAAGCGCGGCGTTAAGTTCCGCCACCCAACTCACAGGGCCTCCAGAATTCAGCGGAAAATGGGGAACGGAGTGTCTTAAAACTAGGTTCCCTCTGTTATGTGCGGGATTCAGCGTGAAATCATTATGTAAAATTGTGTGTGTATGTCATTCTGTTGTAAAAGCAATATTTTTGCAAAATTTTATCTATCTGTTCAGTAGTTTTTACGTGAAAGTGGAACAAACATTGTTTGACACTTCCCTCATTACGTAGCTAAAGTAAACGAATATGATACCTACCTGTTCATTTTATTAAAATTTATATATAGATAATTAAATTAATATTGAGGACAAAAGTTGATTAGAGTAAATCAGAAAGTTACTTTATTTCTGTATTTATTATGCTAATCTTAGAAAACTAAATTTACATCTACTTAGTTTTTTTTCAGCCTATTCCGCACACAGCAGAGTAGGCAGAGGGAACCTAATGTTAAGACATTCCGTCCCTCATTTCCTGCGCCATGGCTGATATTTTTGTATTATAAATATTCTACGTAATAAAATTAAGGCTGTCGTGGCGCGGTGTATTTTTTTAACAGGCAACCATTTTGGAATTAACGTTATATAGGTATATGTATTTAAATCAAACAATTGGGACCACACCTAAAAATTCATTTTTATTCGAATAATGTTCTGATTTATGATATTCCTACATACCTATTGGCTACCTACATACCAACATTACAAACCTATAACTTTCATACAAAACGCGTAAGCACATAACAGGTGCGTTATTTGAACAAAACCACACAACATAATTGGTATTAACGATATCTCGGACCGAGGTATAAAACCGCGTACAGTCATCACGACTTACGAACATTTTTCATACAAATTAAGATTAATTGTTACTATATCCTTCATATTTGGAAACTTATTAACAACTGAATATATTTTTCATATTTAACTTTTCTAATTTTTTACATTTGTGCTTTATGTTTAATTAATGAAGTATAAAATGGACTGTACAGTACAATTTTAATTAAAGTCATCTCTATATATTATAAAATAGTAACGCTTTTCGTCTCTGTCTGGCCTTTCTAACTCTTCTTCTTCTAAACCACCCAATGGATTTTGATGCGGTTTTCACCATTAGGTAGAGTATTTCTCAGGGAAGGTTTATATATAGTTTATTATATGTATATTTTATTTTAATTTGACATAAATATGATAAATGTGTATAAAGTCCTACCCGTTGACACTGACACTGACACAGACACTGCTTTAATGGTAAGTCCTACATGAAAACAATGTACTGTAGTATTATTCCTCTTAATAAGATCTACAAAAAATTCAGCGACAGCATATTCGTATCTTCTAAGGATAACCTACAGTGAGCATATTTCTGTCTAAAAATAGTAATTTGAATATATTTTCTTATTGTGAGGGATGTGTGTCCATAATGATATTAATCCTTATCCTTTTAAATAAGTTATTAATTTTCTACGTTAAACAAATATAAACTTTGCTCTTTACAATATTTCGAAATTACAAAAAGTTTTAGAGAAAAGCTATATCGACTCATGTTTATCTCTTACTCTCAGTACATAAATAAGTATATATGTTACCTTGGCCATTTAATGTAGATAAAAAAGTGCTTTACTGTTTTTTATTTTAATAAGTATTTTAGAAGATTAGTGGCACAGATTTAAAATTAGGGTACTAAAAAAATCTTGCTGTGTAACCACGCGTCCCGCCGCGCCCCGCGACATTTTGCTTATAAAAATGGATCCGCCGCACCCACCTGGCTTCTTTCCCCCGGACATGGAAGGAGGGCCTGCTTATCATGTTGCCCAAGGCTGGGAAGAGCCCACAGCAGCCTGAGGGATATCGATCTATAACCCTCCTTAGCGCGGTCGCCAAGCCGTTCGAGAAGTTATTCCTCTCACTTCTCCGGGCGCACATCCACTCACGAAGCGAGCAGTTTGGCGAGCGGGTATACCACTCTGGTTATACTACGCCGCAACAGCGATCAACCGAAAGGAGAGTGCAATAATAGTCTTCTTCGACGTAGCACGCGTATTCGACCACGTTGGCACCCGGGCCTACTTCATTAAGTGCTCAGAGCTGGCACCCCCCAGCACGTTGCGCATGTCTTTGCCTCCCGGCCTCAGTGACAGGACATTTTCCGTGAGAGTTGAGAGTTCGAGGTCTAGCAGTGGCTCGATCACTGCCGTTGTTCCCCAGGGCATTTTGTCACCTGCTCTCTACGCACTATACACTGATGACATAACAACGCCCTAGCGAGAATCACTCAACGAGAAATTCTTCAGGTGGTCCAGAACCTCATCCTCCGTCGAGTGACGACGAGGCACCATACTACGTGAGGAACACCACGCATCACCACAACCTAAAAATAGAAAGCCTAGAGGTACACATTGGTCGTCTCGGGTCCAACGCATTCCGCTGCGCCAATGTATCGGGTCACCTGCACCTAAGGAGCAGCACTCCGTGGCATACCCGGCCGCGCGAGGTCAGACGTCTGACAACTTCCGAGGGACTTTCTATCCTCCTCCAAATCCGACTCATGAGCCTTAACATGAGCATCATCATGAGCATTGAACCTTGGTCGTTTAAGCTGGGCCTCCCTCAGGAAACCGAGGGTCTCACCTGACTGAGTTGACCGCCTAGATGTCATTTGATAATCCTTCCAATCCCGTCCCGCATCCCTTTCCCTGTGTCTGCTTTTTTTTAAACAATTGGAACATCCTTATTGGATCTACGAAAATGCGGGTTGCATTAAGGTTTAAATACTTTTCACAATAGTAATCTAAAGTGCTTTGCAAACACATTACATGAATAATTCAGTAGTTAAAGCGGGCAAAGCCGCGAGCGGGTCGCTAGTACTTTGATAAATCATACTTAAATTAATATATGCATATCGCATTTTGAGCTGTTAAAATTCACTTTTTATCCAATTTAAGGGTGATAATATCATACGTTCCTCATTCAAAGTTTAGTTTAGTTTAGTTTAATTATGAAAAAATACTTATATTTTTAATACAAGTTTTTAACCTATGTAGAGGCCAGTCACGGCGCCGCGCAGGGGAGGCCAGTCTTGAGTGTGACTGAAAAACCTACTGGTTGTGGGTTCGATCGCCATTCGATGATATGAAGTATTTAAATGTAATGAGGTTAATTTTGTATCCCGTATGTAGCAGGGTAGGAAGAGGGAACCTGGAAATCTAGTTTTAAGGCACGAGATACAGTGTGCCGCTGAAAAAAAGTTCTTAATCTATGTAGTTAGACAAAGGAAGTAATAAATTAACAATCACCTTAATAATCTTTTAACCAAAATTGTTTAAGTAAAAAATTTTTAAAGAAAAATAGGTCAAGTTAAATGGTTGACAGGATGGAGGCCAAGAAGATGAATTTCCTAGATTGTAGAGCATTTATTATAATGTACACTTAACTTTATTACAACGTTTTATTAAAAATAAATTCATACTCGTATATAGATAAACAAATTGACTTAAATTTATGAAATCATAATAAGAAAAAGGAAAAAATATAAATCATGTCATTAAAATATCTAAAACATTATTGTTTTAGATATTTTTAAAGATATTTATTAAAGCTCTTTTAAAATAAATCAATAATTCAAAACCAGCAACAGATTAATGTAATAAGATTTTAAATGTAAATCAAAATAGTCCTTTTATTGCTTTAGTAATCGAAAAAGTTATCGAATCTCATAAAACGTTAATAGCCAAACTCTGCAAATATTTACATTTAAAATATTCTTCTAGACAGTTTGGAAGGGATCGAGGCCGCGAGCAGATTGTTGCTGGTACTAAGTTACAGCTCAATCGAGTTGTCCATATTTTATATTCATAGAGCTTGGTTTTATTAAGTTTCAAATATTGAGACCGTTGTGGCGCAGAAGCAGAAGCGTGTGACTGTAAACGCGACGGCTATGGGTTCAATTCCCACTCTGGGGAATGAATATAATGGAATGAATCATTACATTTAATATTTACATTTCCTCACTCTGGTAATAAGGGAAAGCGCGGCGTTGAGTCCCGCTACTCACATACAATGCCTTGAGTAGCAGTTTCGGTGAAAAGTGGAGAATGGAGTGTATTAACATTAGGTTCCTCTCTTCCTATAGTGTAACGCTAACCGGTCCGGTAAAAAAACCGGCCGAATACATGTTTCAGGATTGTAGGTTAACGGGATTTACAATTTATAAAAGTTGGCAAAGTTTGCAGGCATATCTACTTATTTTATATCAAATATAGTACAAAATTAAGTTTGTAATAATTTTTGTATATAAAATGCCTCTAAAATTTTCACTTTTTTCTTTTATTTATTATGTAAGACCTCACATCTTGTAAAATTTCATAATTATGAGCCACGGGAAGTACTTACAGGATATTCCATTTATTTTGATATCGCGGCGAACTTCAAACAAAATATAGCAAAAACAATACAAATGTGCTCCAAGAGGCCGTACATCTGATTGTTTGACATTAACAGACAGAACAGACGGACAAGAAATAGATCATATAACGGTACTCTAAAAATTTAAATATCAGACTCATCAAATTATCGGCCTTCTTAGAAAACTTAAACATTTCCTGTGCGTTCTAGTTAAGGCTAATTTTCAATATTTATTTAAACACGGGAGTCGATTCAGCGTCTCCTTCTCTCCAAAATCCTTTTTTTTCTGGAACACCCCCACCCACTGGACCAGAACCCATAAATTCTATCTACTCTCCTGCCTTTTAATTGAATCTCGTTATTTATTAAATAATACTTCAGTGTTGACGCATAATATTCAATTTTAATACATAAAAATGCCTAAACGTGCACACTTGCCCCACGTAACATTATAGGTCATGTGCATCAAAGAGAACAATAAAAATAATTTTTCAAATGTATTTCTTGTTCAAAAATTTTTAAGCTTCACGCTGTATTCCGCATATAGCGGGTTAGGCAGATGGCACCTAGTGCTAAAAAACTCAGTCCCCCACATTCCGCCGAATATTTTGACGCATTGCGTGTTGTTTGGCGAAAATCAACGCCAGACTTTTGCTTTGGTGCCGGAACGAAGAAATGAAAAAAATAATAAATGAACGAATGGGGATCGAACCCTATCTCGTGTCGACACAAAGTGCCCCTGAACGACAACCTCATTTTTTTTTGTAACAAAATATTTCTAATAATCTGATCTAGAATATTAACTTTCAACTATTGTTGTTAGTTATTTGTTGTACTATGACCAACTATATAAATTTTTAAAAACCATTAATTTACCAGAAATGAAAATTGTTTGACAATTTTCAAAATACTCAACAAACGAGAATGGTGTCCAATTTAGATTGGTTTTTGATTGATGGGCAGGAGTAAAGTTTTAAATGAATTTGCTCGCTTTCCTTCCTACCGGTATATTCGTATTATTCGTATACTTTTACTTTTATTCGGTCGCCATTTGAATATGGCTTTATTAGTTTTAATTTTATTTAGTTTCACTCTTATCTCGCTTATAGCGAGGTAGGCAAAGATAAGCGCAAAACAAGGTTTTAATACTTACCTAGTGATCTTTGGCTTTCTGCCGAACTCGAGACACTGAGTTTTGAGTGGCAAAACTCAACATCACACTTTGTCTATCAGAACAGGCAAATGAATATTCCATTTCTTCGAATGGGAATCAAATCTATAATTATTGCGCTTACTATCAGATCCTATTATCAATTATATATCTATGCTTTGTCTTTTATGTTATAGGTAATTCTAGAAAATAAAATTATGAAGATATCTACTGTAATTTGGTCAAAATGTCAAAGATTTTTAAACATATTTAAAGTGTTATTCCAAATAAAAATATTTAAAATTAATATAATATGTTCTACAAATAATTTAGATCGCCAGAACGTTTCAGCACAATTTCATTTATTTTTTACTGTCAGTATGAATATTATAAGAGTATTATAAAAGTATCTCCGGTAAAAAGTAAACGGAGTTGTACCTCTAGGCTCCCTCTCGTTGCATTTTGAGAGGCCGAATTCAACGCCGCGTTTTTCTTTAAAATATTAAATAATTAATTCTCCGAAGTGGAAATTGAACCCACAATTACATATAGTAAAGAAACTATTTATTTATAATTAAGAATGTTTTTGAGCCATTATCACGCAGTGGGAAAAGGTCTGACTATAAACGCGATGATAATCACTTAGGAGAATAAATATACACAATCATTTTCATTTCCTGGGATAACAGATTGCGGCGTTGAGCACCACCACTTAGCTCGTATCGTCTCAAATTCAGATGGAAATTGGTGAACAGAATATCTTAACATCAGTTTCCCTCTGCCTACTCTGCTATAAACATAATAAAGAGTGAACTGCGTTTATCACCAAGTAGTTTAGGCCTCACCTATATACATATTTCGTTGACATTTAATTTGACATCTTGAGATGACACATTTGTAATATGATATATTAGCAAGTTATCCTTCTCTGTCGAGCTTTGTGCACAGTTCCGCTATGAGGAATAATTAATTAGGTTACGTCACTAGTTACTGGAGGGCTTCTGGTATAGAGTTAGTCAAATTCAACTCTATTTAATTATATTTAAGTTATAACAGATATTTTGAATGTACAGATATGTCATAAATTGTAAACGGAATGATAGTGGACTCGTGTGGGTTCCCACACAGAGAAATGTTAAAATAATTTTAAAATTTAAATAACTTTTATCATGGAATGGTAAGTAAATTCTTTTTTTTCTGACAAGATGACTTTCGAACTCTAATTTGGATGGAAGTATTAAAACGTGCACATTTCCTAAAAAAATATTGTAACATAAAAATATTGAAATAATTTTTTCACTTAAGCGTTTCGGGTAGATATATCATATTTATAAATAAATTATTTAGCTTTACACTGTATCCCGCACATAGCAGGTGGTGGTGGTGGTGGTAAGGGGCAGGTAGAGGGAACCTTAAGTTCCGTTCCCCACTTTCCACCGAATTTTAAATATTTAGGATACAATCAATTCTCTCTAACTGTTATTGTTTCTAAAGTTATTTCAAACTAGTGTTAAATTCGATTTCTCATTTCCCTTTGAGCTCCCCGTTTCGAGTTCCAAAGATGTTCTAGTTCTGACATTCTATACTATTTCAATTTTAGAAAACAATTTATACTGATTCCTTCTACTGTATGACAATTCTTTCGAGGCACAGCGCGGCGTTGCGTTCCTACACTCAGCACGCAATGCCTCCAGAATTCGGCGGAAAGGGAGGAAAACGTAACTGCTGTGTGCAGGATACATATTTGATTGAGGATGATTTTTTTATACTCTTTTCAATTAAAGACTATGCCTTAATTTATATATTCAGTCAAAATACTTTGACAAATAAATATACAGAGGGAACGTATTGTATCACTACTGGGGATCCAGAGAGCAGGGAGCGCCAAGTGGTGCGATATCTACATACCTCATTTTTAATTGTCATGCCCCTTAATTGTCATCAACCTCTTCTCGTGTTCTTGAAGGTCAACCTAGGTTTCGAGAAAGTAAGGGTATACCTCCCTTACCGCACATATTGCCTTCATAAATCTTTTTTTCCATTCTTTCATCA
>DWLH01001959.1:0-11642 GCA_018249795.1 Heliconius telesiphe telesiphe | reverse complement strand
CGTAGGAATAAACATTTCTGTAGGTTATGGCGTCAATTAATTTTATATGAAAAAATGACAATATTTAGAAATAATATATTTATTACACCTCCATCACAATTTTCGATAAAAAAATATTTTATATTTCGCCTCAACAGCTAAAAGTTAAAGTTTTAAGTGAAGAACATAATGATTTGTTTTACAGAATTTACTTGTTTCTTAGTCAATATATATAAATATGGCATAGTTGTTTTGCATAACAAGTTTTTACTATTATCTAATCGATTACTAATTAATAGATTTCGTACATTATTCGAAAACAGCACATGAACTTTAAAATTAATATTGAAAAAAAAAAAAAAACAGCAACTCACACCATATAAATAAATAAAACAAATATAAATGTTTACAAAACTTTATTTTAAAGTAATAGTAAATTGGTGAGAACGAACCCGATTAAACTTATCGAGATCGAACACAAGAATCGTGAATCGTGAATGGTAACTACGTACGTCACTAGGTTGGCACGACTGTGCTCCGCCCGCTTCGCTCCATTCGCCACGGCCGCGCGCGATCGCGACTTCCGAGATCGATGTTGTGAACGCAGTGGTACTGTACACTGTTGTGAAGCGCTGAGCGAATCTGGTCATATTGTGCAATTTCAGCTAATGTTTTCAATTTAAACTGGAATATTTTATCGATTTTTCTAAAGTGCACGTTGGTGTGTGGTTTCCGATGTTGGCGAACGCCTATAATTGTGAATACTTCTTATAAGGTATGTTATTTACTAGCTCACGTCACTTGTTATGTTGCGCACTATAAATTCACTTGCCGAATATCTTCTATTTCATATAAAACATATAAAAAAATCATAACAATACTTTTCATTAAAGGCCCGAGCTATCCATATGCACAAAAGAGCTGTAGCGAATAAAATATAATGATAGGGAAAAAAATTGTGTAGAATTCAGTCGGTATGACGTCACGAATCAAAAATGAATTATAAACATAAACCATTTTTAATTCTATCCAGTAATTTGTATCTCAAGGTCAGAATCCTCCATGTATATACGAGTGGTAAACAATATTGGCATAGAATTTGGCATCTTCTATTTATAAAATTCACTATCACCGATCGTAACCCTAAATCGAGGATCCGCCCTGTGTTCCGCTACAAGGCCGTTTTGCTGAGCGTCATTGCTTTCATATTTATTTCGATAAATTTTATTTTTTGCCAACACATGAGACATACGATGAGAATATGTTCCATTTTTATATTTTTTTGTCATTGAACAGACTTTCAGCTTTATAGAGTCACACCTATATTTTTAACATTCCAATATTTGTAACCAAAAATATACAACTTTTAGGCCTTTTACTCTTTTATTACGAAAATTAACTTTCCTTGACCTTAAGTAAACCATTTTTATTGTGTCCTATTTAAGTTTTATATCATAATAATTTATTCAATTTAAAATAATACCAATTAAAGTAAAATACTTAGCTTAGGTATTTCAATCATTTTTATTTTATTAAATTGTTATTTATCATAACAATGAACATAAAAAACCATTATTTACTACTTTTATTAAAGTAACAACTCCTTAAATTGTCTGATGTCATAAGTTCATTACAAGAATGACCTTCCTCATATATCCAAATGTGTGGGTGCCATTTATGCTAGCCTTGCTAACTATGATGACAAGTGGAAGTTATGTCAGCTTCCATTTCATATTTACACCATTTTTTAAGTGTTGAGTTGATAGCAAAATTACATTAAACCACATAATCAGCAAGATGTTTGTTATTAAATATAATTAAATGTAGGTGGAGAGTACAGTCATCTCCTATAAAAAGAACCAGAGCTGCTATATTATTTACAATGTTAACATATGCATGTGTTAGTTTTGCTAATGCGCTAAGATTGCAAAGCAAATGTTACATAACTGTATTTATGCGAATGATAATTATCAATCAATTGTTTGAAAAGCGGTATATTGTCTAAAACAATGTATAATAGCTTCTAGCGTATAAAATATTACCATTATAAGTTTTTTTATTTATGTTCTTATTGATATGATTCGTTATTATTTTTATATTTTAAAATCCAAAATATGGTTTCATGTACATTATATTGACTCTGTATTTTTTATGGTGGTTTCAGTTCGGAGCGTTCAAAAGTACGTGTGTCTTTCTATCAAGGGGCGCGGCCGCAGTGTCTGTCCCCGCCACCTGTACAGTCTGACTCACACATCCTATACGCCGATTTGCTCTCAGCTGCTGCTAACGTCGATATGGCAGACCACACCATGTACAACAGGCAGATCAGGTACCTATAGTAAAGTAAAACTTCTAAGTGTCATATGTATAAATTTTTGTTGTTAACATGTTTTCAAAAGGATATTTTCCTTCTTTAACTTCAAACAATTACATCTTTTTATGAAAAAAATAAAATAATAAATAGCATACTCTCTTCCAATTTATAATTAATTCTAAGCAAATATCTTTGGATAGCGTAAGTTTGTGATATCTCCCTACAGAGATAATGACAACCTAAATAAGATATAACAAATGAAAAAGAATCTCAACATAGCTTGTTAAGAATATGGCTTAGTGGTCACTGGACTTGGATGGTTTCGAAGAAGTGCTGATTTGAGTCAGTGCACATATAAAAATTTATATACTTTGCAAAAAATATAACTTGCAATTTAGAACATACTTAAAGATATTGTATGTAATTTATACAAAGCTTACATATTAAATTTACAGGGTAGTAAATTGCACATTGAGAAATATGTTTTCCTCTGATGAATATACTATGATAATAGAGAGGTGATGTCATATTATCTAAACAGGATAGTTTGTGACAATACTGAACTTACCTAGTTGCATTGTTGTATGTTGTACTCAACCTTTATGTATGGAAACATTTAGTGGCCTTAGTTGCTTTAGTCAATAGTACTTCGCCCAATTTTATTATTGACATCGGTTGACCACAATTGCCAAATATTTTTGCCAAAATATTTATGCCAAATATTTTTTAATAAATATATATTGTAAAAGTAAGTCATAAAATGAGGCCAGTCGTGGTGCAGAGGCACAAAGTGTGACTGCAAAATCGACTGATTATGGGTTCATTCCCCACTCGAGGACATGAAATATTTATTTAAATTTATATTTTCATTTCTTTGCACTGATGTTGAGGCAAAGCGCGGCGTTGAGTTCCGCCGTTCAATACCCAATGCCTCCAGATTTTGGCGGAAAGTGGGGAATGGAGTGTCTTAAGGTTCCTTCTGCCTATCCTGCTGTGTGCAGGATACAGCTTGAAGCTGAAAAAAAAAAGTCATAAGTTTAATTGATGAAAATAATCTCTTAAAAACTCCACAAGGGTTTTTTTTATTATATATTAGCCTCAGAAATATTTCACTTTTTCACATAAAATGTCAGTACTTCTCACAATGCTAGAAGATAGTAGTGGGTGCAATCTCCACTTGTACTGTGGTTATTTTTTATTGTTCTTCCGTATAGTTTGGTCTAGGGCAGGGTTAGTTTTGTCACCCGACATGTATTGTGTATAGAACTATCCACAGGGCATGCAATAATAATTTACATATGACTTATAATTTACAGCACTGAAAGTGGATGGGACAATCCGTTCCGTCCGGATGGCGACCTAAGCCGTGAAGCCGATGAGATTGTCTCTCTAATTAAGGGAGGTAAACCAATTACACCAACTCCACCTATTGTGAGCCAGTCACCGATTAGCGATGAAAAAGAGGAAAAAGTTCACGCAAACAATGTCAATGTAAGTGTTTCTTGTATTTACAAATAGATTTTATATTTAACTCCTAATATTTTTTCTTGTTTTTTAGATTCACGCTGTATCCCGCATGTAGCAGGGTAGGCAGACAGAACATGGTGTTCCCTACACCGCCCATTTCTTGAGATGTTGTGTTCTTTGTGTGTAGAGGATTCTAACGTCGCATTTTTTATTACTCTAATTATAATTGTTATATAACACAGGCTAGTCCTCCCGCACAGACAAAGTCGAGCCCAGTGCAGCAGACCACCCCGAAGAGTAACGGCACAAAGAACGGTGTTGCTGTGCCAGAAGTGCGTTCGGGGCAAGTGGAAGTTCAGCGCTCGCCCCCACAGGAACCTCTGCAGCCCGAACATGTTACTATCAAGAAGAAGCAAAAGTGCAAATGCTGTGTCATCCAGTAATTCCCCTACGCCGGTAACGCTACGCTTCACTTTATTAGCATAACCCCCCCACTTCGGTGTTTACTCGGTGCTACATCACTTCCCATGTTCCACCACAAGAAGTACCATAAAGTATATCCAGTATATGTGTTCATTCACGTTGCAAACAACATCACATGTCTGTCTATACTTTGCATCATACTTCTTATATTTTAACGTTTTTTTTAAAATATTATTTAGGTTTACATAATTTATAATTGTAACTTTTTTGTTTTATCTGTTATTAATTTGTTCTATGAGTATTTATAATAATTGATTAGCTAGTCTGGTGATATTTAACACAAAATTAGTAGCCCACCATAGTATTTATATCGATCATCACTTCTTATACATCAAAGAGAATCTCAGCAGGATTGCTGCAGTATAAAACAACAACAAAACAAAAGCTATTTATTGATGAGAGAAAGGAAAACATTAAAGGCGAAGTGTTATATTTAAAGATTTCAAATGATTCAATTATAATTTATTTCATAACTGTTACTGATTTAATTATATGTTGAATAATGTTTAAAACATAATTTAAATGTATATTTTTATATGTTTATTTATAAAAAGTATTATAATCCTTAAAATATATTAATTTTACCTAGTGCTTAGGGGATATGAGTGAAAGTAATGTGCATACTTTTTTTTTTGAACCTATGCATGCTTACATAAGACCTCATATTTATCTCTGGGATACTGTCAGCTGTTATGAAGGTTGTACTGATATATAAAAGCAGTAATGATCTCGTTTATTCGGTTTTAGTATGGTTATATAAATATAGGACTTGTTGGACTAAGACTGCTTAATCAATATAGACTAAACATAGCACCTCCATAGTATTTGATAGTAGCCCTTATACCTAAATGAATATGACACTTAGACTGTAAAACACATTTTGATTGCTAGCTACCCAACTGTCCAGTATATACTATTTACAAATTGTAACTGTATTTGAATGTTCCATCACCATATAGTTATGTATAGCTTGATCTTTCATATTGCACTCGCCAAGTCAGTATGTTGTAAACTATTCGGCCAAGTAGGGTGCTTGTTTATTTTGAACAAGATTTAATATGTCCTAACATGTCATTTATCAATAGTGAACAGACTTACTGTATAAATTGTTACTACATTATCTAATATTTCAACAATTTTAAAATTCTTTAACTGTAACAATAGTGCTATAATAGAATTATATAAATAAATCAATTAATAATATGATTATAGATAGGTATGTGCTCGGAATGACAAAATGAGAAGGCTAAGAACAAGGCTCGATAGGATTTTTTAAGAAAATGTGAAAAATTTATATGAGATTAGGTTCCCTTGTGAATGGATGTTTCCTTAAGTAGATAGGCAAATAGAAAAGTAATATTTAAGACGATTTATTATTCATATTATTTGTTATTGATAATTATTTAACAAATTAAATTATTTTAAATCCAATCAGATTTCAGTTGTAGGTGTAAGAAATGAGAAAATGAAGTCAGTCCGTCGGTACGGTGTGATGTTTATCATTACATTTTATATAACGGGGGTCAGTACATTTTGACGTATGGGATAATTATAAGTGGCGCAACTTGTTATGACGTCTGAGAATATAGGGATGATTCAAACCCGCACATCTACAGTCGTGAGCCTGTTATTTGATATGCGGACGATACTGTCACTGTGACATATATAAAAAATGGCATAGTAAATCAATCAAAATTGTTGAAATCTTTAATAGTAAGTTTAAAATAAAATGTTGGCCTGTGTGTTAATGTACTAACAGAATTATAAGAAAATCTAAACAATTTTTGATTGTCAACCAAAACAAATAAACATAACTACGTCGAACAGAAATAAAAAAAAGTGTTTGCGTGACATTATAACACGTTGCGCTTATAATATAAAACGTCTTGTGCAATAGGTATCAACGACTGTCCATAGATACAGAATTGTCGCTTGGTAGTCCTTTAAAGTATTCCGCGCCGTTGTTGCTTCACCCAATGTTGCCAACTATGCACATAAATGTTAGACTTAATAATGTGTTAATATTTATTTATCTAATCTTCTAGGAAATTAGATACACTTGAACTTTTTAAAAATAAATATTTCAAGCTGAGCATGTTGTGACCATCAACTTTTGTCACATATTAATTTACGTCTTTTGTAATGTAAATTATTTTAATTTATGTATATATCTCTTTACAATTTAAGAAATACATACAATTTGTTAAGAGTATTTTTCCAAATTAGTTATTTGTTTTTAAACAAACACATTTTTCATTATAACATCCTACATTAGTAGAAAACAAGGCATATGTGTTAGGCACAAAAGTTATGGTCATAACCCAATATATGAATATAGAGTATATATAATGTGAAATATGTTATTCTATTTCATTTAATCATAATATAATTTACTTTGTTTTGGTGCTCGATCTTTTAATAATATCATTATTTTTTGATTCAAGATGCCACAGCACTGATTGTTCCCTATTTTTTATATCTTATCTCTTACATGTTAACATTCACATAAAGATGTGTGCATCTGCATCCATTTCTTTTTCATTGATATGGAAAAAATTATAAAATAAGAAATAAGGATGATTTAAAAAAAAACTGATTTATCTGGAATATTACATTAAAAACTGCCACGTTGTATTATAAATCACGTCACGTTCAATAAAAACCTTTTGGGCAAAAAATCCTACGATATTAAAATTCAAAGATTGATAGTGCATGGTGTGCTCGAATGACGTCAAATATATTTCCTTAATAATGTTTTTTATTTGCTAATAAAACACTGTCATTAAGGTTTTATATGTCAACAGAGAAAGCGGCGGCTTGCTTCATTAAAAATAGTTCAATTTTACTTCATATTAGATCTAAAATTAAGTATATTCTCGTTTCCAATACTTTACATTGTATTAGATGTGTAACAGAATACTAAAATCTAAAATGACATTATATTTGTATAAAATATTTACTTTCTATAATTATTATCAATCAATGAATATGTACAAATCGATTACATTGTAATTATTTATATTAAATATTTAAATATGAATTGTTTTTGTTTATAGAATCCATGTCTGCATTATTATTTTAACTTTATTATATTATTGGCATGTTTATTAAAATCGACGAAAATAAAGAATTTACTAATATAATAAAGGATAATGGTGTATTATTAATGGTGTTTCGTTAATTAATATATAATTAAGGAGTCAGGATTGTTCGTAACGCTCATGGATACGGTCAGATTGATCTGTCTGCCTGCTCTTAGTGGTTTCAACTTCGAGCTTAAAAGATGGTCAGTTTTAGTTCTAATTCACAAAAATAGCAGTCCAAACGAATTGTCGGCTTTTAGTAAGTTTTCAGAGATCGATTTGTGAAGGAACGCCAAAAACATCGAAAGATGGGCGAGTTTTTCAAGTGGATGGCAGTTCCTGTGGTATTTTTAAATTTTTGGTCAATATATTAAAATCAAAAGGTCTAATGTGGAGCTCTAACGGACCAGTAAATTGTAAGAATTAAAGATATGGTGCCTTAACAAAAGTTGTTTAATCTGATGATTTTTAAAAATCGGGGCTTCAATTTATTCATCAGTTCGAAATTTCAATCGGGGATTCAATGTAGACCTCTGATTAGAAAAAGTTTTCTGATAAGTATTTTTTGATGGCATATAAACATCAAAGTATACGAACATACATTTTGGATCTCCAAGAATATTAAAATATTAAATAAAATATAAGTATATGACATGATAATACTTTATTATTACACTTACTTATATTTAAACTCGTTGGCAGGAAAAAATGGTCATAACATATTGCACATTTCAGATTTTGTGTAGTAGTAATGAAAACTTTTTTAATTCAATCCCATGATTTTGTGTCAAACATTATTATGGTACACTTGGTACTAAAAAAGCGATATTCTAATTTAAGTAGACGAACCAAAAGATACGGCCTCATATATGCTCCGTTTTTGCCGCATATTATATAGTTTGCAGCGTAATCAATACCTACTTAATGTTGGCCCAGAAATTTAGCAAGAATTGAGAAGTTACATTACAAGTAAATGTAAAAAATCGATTATTGGTAATTTTTGATTATGACTATATTATATAAAATTAAAAAAAAACCGGTAAAGCGCAAGTCGAATTAGCAGACGGTTTGAGGTTCTTTACCAATTTACGAATTAATGAATTGAATGTAGGTAATGTAAATAATTTTTAAAATATAACTTATAAAAGTTGTCAAACAATATTGAAATTAACTATATTGACTTTTTTGAGATATGTATATAAATTTCCATTTATCGGATATTTTCCTTTACTACTTCTTTACTTTACTGTTTTTTTTTTTTCGATCATGAGTTATTGCTGTTTGCCCTATTGGCTTTTACAGCGACACCGGGGGGAGGGAAGAGGGTACTCTGTTCCTGAAGAAATGCAAGCACTATGTGGCTGCCTGTGAAACTTTACTGTAATTTCGCGCCAAATTTATAGGTAGACTTTACCCTATAAGTTTAGAATACCCGGCGAAATTCATACAAATTGCGGCAAAACCAAAACATAAGATCTTTTGATTGCGTTGATTTTAATTTTTTTTCTTCTACTGTCTAAAGTAGACCTGGATATTTGATATTAATCTTAGCTTGATGCCTCCAATCCACGCGACTTTGTGAACAAAGGATCTTCCTAATGGATTATGATGATAGTGATATAAGCGTTCCGTTTCTTTCTTTTGAGGTATGGAACCCTAAAAACCATTACAAAATTATACTTGTATTTTTTCCATGCAAAATGATTACATGCCTATACTGGCAGACTCAAGTTTATCAATTTTTATAAGATGTACTTTGGGTTGACCTACAATCATGAAAGTTTTACGAAACCTTCGGTACGCGAGTCTGACCACTTTTGGCCTTGAACGGTTTTTATGTCAACAGAAGTTGCTCATCCTATTAATAACCATTGTTGGTGTTATATAAATATCTCATATAGAATAGTAGGGCAGTTAGTGTTTTACATTAGATGCTCTAGGTCCAGACCATCAAGTATTCTTCTTTCACAAGGCTTAGCTTGGCTGCTAGGGTACCATCAGACCTTTCTTTTTAACAGAAAATTTAAATCATGTTGACCAAGTTTTCACTTACAAACTGTCAGAGAACAAATCACAAAGATCACATTTTTAGTTTCTGTTGTTTGTAAAAATTATTTTAAAGTTTCTTTTTATATACGTTCAATTATTCATTCAAAGTACAAAATGTATACAGTCCACCTGGGTAACTTTGATAGTTACGAGCGATATTTTACACTATCTCTTAAAATTTAAAGCACATTGCAAGAGTATTTTTGTTTTTTTAGTCATAATACTTTTCACCCATAGATATTCACAAAAACCCTTTATAATACATCAGTATAGAAAAAAAATCTGGATTCTGTAGTCTGTCAAAGTTTAATTTAAATTAAATTTAATTCATGTTTTTATAAAATAATGGATATGATTGACGTAATAAAACAATCACTCCGCAGTTTATCATGTACTTATTACCAAAAAAATTGGGAATCAGTTTAGAGCGTTTTGCACTTTTAAAAATATTTATTGAATAGAAATGTCGTTAAATAAAACTATAGTAATGTAAGATTTAATAATTTGTTTATATATTTGTATTCGTCAGCAACAATTACTAAACAAACTAGTAGGTAATAATTTAACTTACAAATCTAGTTAGGAACACACTGTATTTGTCTTTATTAAAATAAGCACATAGTTGGGTGATTATATATTTACTTTAAGGTTTTTATGGCAAAGGTGTGGAAATCGTCGTGGTCGCTACTCCTTAAAAATATCTCTACCCAGAAGAAGATAACACAAACAAGACAGGTCAAATAGTTCTTCAGAACACTTCCCATGATAAATGGGACAGCGAGGAAACGTCTCTACGCAAAGCCAAAGTTAAGCCTTTCGCAGATCATTGGGCCCCTAACTATTATGTACAAATGGTTCAAGCTGATACTGGGGAGCACCAGCCCAGAGATGAGAACAGTACTCCATATAAGGCTGAACCTGGGCCCTACACAGGGCCAATAGGTGTTTTGGCGTGAAATACCGTCTCGCCCTGCTGATGACCCC
The DNA here is from genome assembly GCA_018249795.1 of Heliconius telesiphe telesiphe. Taxonomy (NCBI): domain Eukaryota; kingdom Metazoa; phylum Arthropoda; class Insecta; order Lepidoptera; family Nymphalidae; genus Heliconius; species Heliconius telesiphe. Next base: position 1,283 of record DWLH01001959.1, on the reverse strand, counting down.
CAGTTTCTTCAAGGCCAACTTGACGTTGCTTTCCAGATGATCGCGATACTGGAAGTCATTCGAAACATAAAGGCTTAATATGCTGTTACTGGGCGCAGTTTGTATCTCCCAAACAAGTTCCTTCCTGAGGAAACATTCACGAGGAATGCCTCAACAGAAACACAAGTTTATTTCGGCACTGGTCAGCGTTTATCCGAGAAAGACCTGCACGTCCTCTAATATTATTATTTATTAACGTATAATGCTATTATTTACTAACATTTCATTGATGTGCAGAAGAAACAGCGTAGCGGACAGCATATAGCCGTGGGGAACGCCAGCTTCCATAGGTATGTATTCCGATCAAAAAATCTATTGCTCGTGTCCACAGTCATTTTACTACTTTCTCCAATTCCTATTCTTTTTTTGGTGTTTTATCTTTAAAAATATCACTATTTTTTACTTCCTTAAGTACCTTTGCTTCTGCCTTTTCTCTTCTATCTTATCTTTCTGTGGAGTGTCAGTCGCTATCATACTTTTTCTCAATAGTCTTCATCTTTTTTCGTCTTCGTTTTGTTTCTTCATCTAATCTCTTTAGGTGTAATGAAAGCCACCCCTTGTCGTGAAGTTGATGGCCTTGGCGAATTAGTCATTCTGGGCATTGAGTCCAGTCGCTTTGGTTCTACTGTGGTCATGCTAGGCAACAATTACATGCTACAAGAATCGAGCACCAAATAGAATCTGAGGAAGAACAAACAGGAAGTCTGTTTGTAGATCCAAAAAAATAGTAGGCGAAGATACTCGTCTTCTTTAATATGTAAGTTTGGCCTAAACACTATGAACGGTTCACTGTGTACCCTACAATTTTGAGCCACTGTGTGCAGCCACCACATTTTAGGCTTTCGTACCTTTTAAGGAAAAAAGGAAAAGGAATCCTCAAGAACGCTTGGAGATATCTAGTTGAAATTCAAACCATATACTCAGATCTACGGTCCCTTGATTTCCTAAAAAAATAGTATTTCTACATTTACTTAAAAAAAGAATATTTAAAAAAAAAGGTATATCTACATTTACTTAAAAAAAAGAACATCTACTTAAAAATACAGCAAGAAGATTTGAAGAAATTTTCTTGCTGTATTTTTAAGTAGATGTTCCTTTTTTTGATTTGCATTTTAAGAAAAACGCGTATTTCGATATTTTGATTCGATAATGTAGAGGGAATCAAAATTAACTTCCGGTTGACCTACAATTATGAAATTTGGCAGCTAGCATCGACAGTAATAGAAGAATTTCAGAAACGCTCA
>DWLH01001958.1:0-11645 GCA_018249795.1 Heliconius telesiphe telesiphe | reverse complement strand
AGTGGCGCAGAGGCACAAAGTGTGACTGAAAACGCGACTGGTTGTGGGTATGATCCCCACTCAAGGAAATGAAATATTTATTTAAATTTATATTTTCACTTCTACGCTTTAGTGTCGAGGCAAAACGAGGCGTTGAGTTCCGCTACTCAGCACGCAATGCCTCCAGAATTCTGCGAAAAGTGGGGAACGGAGTGTCTTAACACTAGGTTGCCTCTGCCTACCCTGCTATGTGCGGGATACAGCGTGAAGCTAAAAAAAATACAAACCAAAAAGATACAAAAATAAAAATTGGTTTTCATCTCAAATATACATAATATTTGAGATGGAAACCAGTTTTTATTTAAATAATATATAATTCATTTAAGAATATTTATGTAATAACTAAGTAGATTTACGATAAGATAAATAAGATAAAGTTCAGATTATAATCACCTACCCCTTTGAGGCAAAGTTATAATTGTTTAGTCTATTTCATGTGAATTCTATGAATATAAGCAGACGCTAACATGCAGCTTCACTGTCATGGAGCTGATTATAATATAATGTAGTAATACAAATTCTACGCTGACAGTTCTGTTTCCATTTTTTTTATCTTTATAGGCAGAATGTTCACCATCTCTTGACATAAACTGTACTCTTCTTTCATCATTTTGGCTGCATCTTTGTCATTTTTACAAATATCCACCACCGCTTGGTACGAGTCATAGCTTTTCTTGACATGACTGAGTTGAACATTTTTGTCTAATGCAATTCTTTTCATACTATTTCTGCCTATAAATGCGTAAGTACTTATCACTGGTCTTATTATGTCAAATTCTAACTTTAAAGGAATCTTTCCATTTTTATCCTTGACTGAGTCTAGGAAATGGTCATAATTTTCAATACTTTTCTCACACAGCATATTTATTTTTTTCAATAAGTGCGGTGTTGGTTTCTCATTGGATTTGTTGAGTTTATCCAGTTTAATGTTTAAAATCTCCGAGTACACTTCACCTAATTCATACCAGAGTTGTCTACAATACTGTAAATAGTATGTAGGATTGATTTCTTTTATTAAATCTTCTAGCATGTCAATTCTTCTCTTTTGCATCTTGGCTCTTCTTTCATCATCTTCTTCAAAGAAAGCAAGATAAGAATATGACTGAGAACTATCTTGGATCAGTTCAATATAATCCGATGCTAAGGAATCCAACTTGTAATACTCTTTAGCTTTATTTAACCAACTTTGACAACTTAGAAACACTTCTCTAGCATCTTGGTAGGTTAAGAGAAATTTATCCCCAATTTTATTTTCATATTTAGTAACATCAAGGTCTGGGAACACTAATTTTTTTATGTCTCCCCCACATATATTTTCATTGTCTTCTAACTCTAAGTTGGACATGTCTGAAACAAATAAAAGAAATATTTTTAAAAAAATATATTTTTTACAAAACTATGTTTAGAATGTAAAGAAAAAAATTTTTTTTTTTTCATCTTTGGACTTTTTCCTCTAAACATGTTAGGCAAAGGGGGCCTAGCCTAGAGCTTAGATCTCTAGTTTTGGCTTTGGCTTTGTTTTTGTTTGTTTTGGCTTTGGTTATTTTTTTTAGATGTGGCATGATGAGTGGCCGATCTCATTGCCATGCTTTCTCAAACATATTCCTTATCCCATATGGGGACTGAATCCACAACCATCACTTTCACTTAGATGCTGCCACACTGCATCATAATAGGCTCAACGGGCTTGGTTTTGGAAAGACACAATTTGTTAACAATATTACTAGTGCAGTATTGTATCTGTTCCCAATTGAGACACTTCCATTCCCCACATTCTGCCAAATAATTCTGGAGACATTGCATGTTAAGTGGCAGATCCCAATCCTGCACTTTGCCTCATTACCAGAGCAAGGAAATGAAAATATTAAATATTTCATTTCCTCAAATGGGAATCAAACCCACAACCTATCACATTTACAGTTGCACTCTAGCCCCCTCTGCCATAACTGGCCACTGGCATATTTATATTATAATTTATTTTTATGTAAATAAATTATTTTGGAAAAGGAAAACAAACCTGTGATTGCATCACTGAGTTGTTCTGTGTCACTCATTAACCTGGCCTTAGAGGCTGTCATTAACAAAAGGCAGTATTTTGCCCAACACCTTGCAACATCGGCTGATCTGTGTTTAAAAGTTTCCTTTTTAGCCAAAAATGCATCATCATTGCTCTCTGATTCCAATAATTTTACTTCATACTGTTCTAATATAGTTGATGCAGCTGCGAGGTGATGTCTTGACTGGAAAAAACCATTTTGTTCTGCGAAAAATTGAGATAATGTCGCTGAATTTAATGACCACTCTATAGGCTCATAGTCAGAATACTGCAACTGTCTTCTCAAAGTGACATGACAATAAACAGCAGATTTCAAATTTTCTTTTAAAGACCCATACACTTGAGCTAAGTAGTATAAAGACAATGTATGAGCTTTTTCAAGGAACATAAAGTCTCCAGTGGCTGTCTCGCTTGTGTTACTTATAATTTGTTCAATAGGTAAAGGCATTTGTAAAGTACATTTGAAATCTTCATAAAATGTTTTTGCTTTGAGCAAGAATAATTTAGCTTTAGCAGGCTCATCTCGATTGGACCACAATATACCGAGGTTGTTTTCAATATTTATGAGAGTGGTAACAATTTCTGGATTAGATGCATTTGGAGTGAGAAGATCTTCAGCTTCTCTTAACACTTTCTCACTAGCTGTAAGTTCCTCTGTTTCCATGTCGATAACTCCTATATTTAATAAAACAACCCCCAGCATGGCATCCAATTTTAATTGGTCTAAATTCATGTCACTTTCAGTCACTTTAGTCAGTGCATCGCGCATATTGTTTAATATTTCTCTAGCTTTGTATTTAGACACGTATGGCTCATTCTCAGGATCATTCTTGCTGTCTTCATCCAATAACTTTCGTACTTTACCATAATTTTCTTTAAAATCGTTAATAAATTCTTTTGCAGACATATCGGATGTGACTATCATACAAATAGTCTAGTACAAATAGCTTATTACGAAAATTCCCATTAAGTGGTATCACGTCATATGAACACGAGTGTCAAGAAGATATAAATTTATAGAAACTTAATACGAGCCAAAGGAAAAAAATAATATAACTACACTTAAAAATTGAAACACATAAATAATTTCGATCGTCTTGCGAAAACGTCAATTTTTTCATGAATTGTCAAATTGAAAGAAAAATAAACAAAAGTGCGCATGCATATCGTGATAGTTGTGGAGAAAATAAATGACATTAAAATTTAAATAAAAAAAATAAGTTTTAATAATTAAACATTAATTTTATTTTCATAACAGAAAAAAGTGAAATAAATTATAGTATTGTCAATATTTTATATTTTCCTTACCGCACTTCCAAATTCCAAACCATTCTGCATTCGGCTCAAAATGGGACTTCGGTTTTATAACTTACAACTTAAAATTTTATTAACAAAGTAACATTACATTTTTTCATGTTTATTTTTGCTTTTCATTTTCTTAGAGACATGGACGTAGGAAGAGGGGGGGCCGGTCAGTCGTGCCTACCCCAGAAAATATTTCTAGATACGCCCATGCTTACAGGAATTCTTTCGTTTTTTTGGTGGTTTTTGTTTTTTAAGTATTATTACGTATACTTTAATAATTAATTTATTACTTACGTTTTTTTTGTAGACTATTATAATAGTATAAGGTAACTGAAACGCAGCTATATTTTAACAATAGCGTACCGCGATAATCGCGGCGTAAACTTTTACTCCTCTTAGGTTCAGTAAACAACTACCGTAATAAGGTTTCAGCTCGATGATTTACGCTGTTATCTCAAAAACTAGTAATTTTTTTTATGATTCTCATATTTTACAAACTTTATGAGGAGGAACAAAAAAGTACAATGAAAATTGCAAAGAGCAAGTAAGCATTTTTTTTAAGCTTCAAGCTGTATCCCGCACATAACAGGGTAGGCAGATTTTTTGTATATTTTTTTAAGAATATGAGTTATTACATGAGTTGAGGCCAGTCGTGGCGCATGGGCCCAAGTGTGACTGTAAAACTGGTTGTGGGTTCAATCCCCACTCGAGAAGAAGAAATATTTACTTAAATTTATATTTCCATGTCCTCGCTCTGGTGTCGAGGCAAAGCGCGGCGTTGAGTTCTGCCACTCAACACGCAATGCCTCCAAAATTCGGCAGAAAGTGGGGAACGGAGTGTCTTAACACTAGGTTCCCTCTGCCTACCCTGCTGTGTGCGTGAAGCATATAAAAGTGAGAAAAAATCTAATTTGAATCCGCTCCGTTTAAGTACCGATTACTTTCTACAGTTCGTATTATATATTTTTGAGAGAGTGAACCTATAAATATATAGTGATAAAGACATTCATTCGCCGCGCTTTATCTTGTAACTAGAAAAAAAAAACATTATTTCATTACGAGGGGTATTTAATGAAAGAATGTTTTTTTCTAGTCCCCATTCTTGAAATACAAATACATAAAAATAGAGGGCAATTAATAAAAGAACAAATTCTGATTCGCACTGTTTATTCTTAAATCTCAATTTTTACACCACTGTCTATTCACTAGACGTACAAAATTTATATTAAATTAAGTGCAAATAACACAAACAGCAGTTTGTACTTATGTAGGCATTTATTGCATTCCCTTCCAAAAGACAGTCTTCAAATGCAATGTAAGATTTGCAAAAATTATCACATCCATACAAAATGTTTTAAAATTTAAATGTTAACTTAAAAAATAAAAATGACTAAAAAACTACTATTTGAACAAATAAAAATCTTAAAATAAATATGATACCAAACTTTAATTCTCGATTTGTTATTTCAAGTCTAGTTCTAATAAAGAAATTGCACATTATTTAGTAATAATCACGAAAACATTAATCACTTGTTACAGTAGACAATTTATTACATATGATTTGATTTTTTTTATTTAATGATAAGTTTTACTTGAAATAATGATATAAAGCTATTTATTTGTGGCCAGTTATTTCCATAAAACAATGTATACAACACAATGTCTACTACATTAAAAACAAACAAACACAATACAAAAAAATAAAATAATATTACTGTATATTCATTAAAATATTCCATTTTGATATGCTCTAATATTTTATATTAAAATATAGTTCAGTAAACATCCTTATTAAGATAACCAATGAAATGAGTCAATAGGATAAAACTTATAAAACTAAAATAATCTTGATTAATCACATATTAAAAGAAAACAATACCGAAGATGAACAATCATTTAAATACATTAGAAAATAAGCTTATTTAGCAGAGCATTAATGCAAAAAATCATATGGTAGTTAAAATTATATAAAATTAAGCAATATTAATTATTAAATAATTATTTTTATGAACAATTATGAAATAAAATACTGTAAAATTGTATTTAGGGCTACTTGTAATTGTGTCTGACTGACTAATGAAAATAATTGACTAAAGCATCTATTTAAAAATAATGTACTACATATTTAATAAATTAATGAATTACTTGTGGTAAAAGTACTTTCGTCAGTCATATTATTTATTTTACAAAAAAAATTGAATATAAAAAAAAAACAATATCAGTAAAAATTACATAGTCAGTAATTTTATCATTAGTCAGATTTCACAAGCAGTCATTTCTACTAGTAATCATTAAAAGTTACATCTATTTAAATATTTACAATGTTAACTGTTTATAATAATTCCAACCAAAATAATAAGATTTATTTTTTATAAGTAAATAATATATTTTTTATACAATTCTAAACTACTAATAAATGAGATGGTCACTACTGTACAATATATGAGTTTTAATCTGGACGGATTTTAATGAATTTTATTTTATTGTTTTGAATCATAGTTGGATTTTTCATTGTCATTTGATAAATTTAAATATGTTTAATCAAAAGCATAGCTTTTAGTGTGCAAAAGTTTCTTCATTATAAGCAATGATTCAGATTCTAATATTTTGTTAGTTTAGTTTTTAATTTTTCTAGGAACTATTTAAACAATATATGAAAAGTCTAATTATTATGGTTGGAATGCCTTGCATTGTAGACAGCAATTCTACATGCGATGTTTGATCATCACAGTACATGTATACATACAAAATTACACTTAAAATGGCAACATTTTATAAATGTTGCAACAATTATATCATATTTAACTATTGCTCCTCCCTCATTCATAGTTGAAGATATAGAATATTATTTACACTGTCCTATTCAAATTTATATAAAAAGTGAAATTCTTAGATTTTAAGAATGTCACTAATAGAGTATGAACAAAAGAGTAGCAATGTCAATCACATAGAAGCAAATGAAGCAAAAATAGGACTACATTTGTGTTGTAGTACCTCAGTTATAGTTAAAAAATTACAGGAATTATTATGAAAACATATTTAAATTTATTTTCCTAATATTGTTAAAAATGAAGATTGGTTCATTTGTTTCTATGATTCATGGGTTCAAGTTATAGTTATGTCATAAGCAGTGCATTGTACATGATAGATGGCAGAGCCACAAATACATGTATTAGGAAATTGAATCAGGTTCCATGTCCTCAGTGGAAAGGTTTCTCGGAGGAGTCGAGTGGGGGTTGAGTTGGGAGAAGACTTCCTTTTCACCGAGAGCTAAAGGATCAGGCTGGGCTGCTGGGGAAGGCACATACACCATCATAGTCGGGGAAACTGGACGGACCACACTGGGTCCTGTATTCTCTTGTTCTTCTAAAAACCTGTCCATGTAATCTGTGTGACCAGGGTGAATTGTATACTTTTTTTTTTCTAATCTAGTTTTATTTGCAAATATATCATGCCTTTCTGTTTTCTTCCATATGTAGTAAAATTGTACCAGTTCCCCCACAGACCTTGTTCTAACTTTTTGTTGGCGTATTTGATGGAAATCTTTGCCATGAACTTTGATTCCATTCTCAAAGTTTCGACATTCCTCTTCTGACCACACACTTGCATGTGCAGGGGTCTGTGCTGAAATCCTTCGTCTTCTCAGTGCTTCTTCAACATTATGCCCACATTGTTGCAATAAGAACAGAGCCTCCTCATCATCACGCAACTGTGTTCCTTTAGGAACAGCATCAATGCCTGTCCCAGAATTCATAGCACATATTTTCCTCATATAGTCTTCTATTATGTCTTCTTCGAGAACACTAGGGTTCCAAAGTAATTTATCTTCATTTTCATAAGGTAAGGCATCATCATAGCTACATAATCCTTCTGGTATACCAGCTTGGAAATCACTTCCCACCATAATTGTTTTTTTCCAGTCATCTTCATCTGGACTGTAATCATAATCATCCTCTTCTTCAGAAGGTGGCCTTGAGCCGGACCTGAGGCACCGTGTGGCTTCAGGACTAGCATTCTCGTTATACAGCTGCTGCAAGGCTGACTCTGCCTTTTCATTTTCCTCTGGCACCACCTCGGGCAATTGTTCTGGAATAGGTTTATCCATATTTCTATTATAACCGTACAATGCGAGTAATTCCTCTAATGGCATATCACCTTCGCGTTGCAAGCTATTCAGTTCCGCTTTTGGGTCCTGATGCTCACCTGCCGCCAAAGCTTCTTCTTCGTCTAGTGTTCGCTCGTCATCGAAATCATTTACCATCATATCAATAGTAGGCTCGAAGAGAGATTTGTCGTTCCCCACATCCATACTGGCATCGTGTTCGCTTACACTGGCTACCAGCGCACAGTCTGACATGACTACCACCAACAGAAACGAGGAATAACCACCGACCAAAACATGACATTTAATTTGAACAACTACATTTGCTCGCTATAGTCTATATGAAAAATATAAACAATAACACACAATTATTACATATTATGCATTAAAAAAAATTAAAATAGAGGAAACAAAACAAAAATATTTTGACACGGAACTAAGCACAATTTAACACTGTCAACTTCCAAAAATCGGATACTAGTACGGAAAAATTGATTGCGAAATATGATAAAAATTGACATCATCACTTATAATCATTTAATTGATTTTATTTATTACGACCAGTTATTGTTACAGATTTTTTTTTATATATTTGCTTATCATATGGATTCTTCAAGTTTTTTAAATAAAATTGTCTATACAGGTGAGATACTTTACCATCTACATATGTATGTACCTACTTTTAGCGTTTGCTGTTGACCACAGAGTACTCTCTGTATACTATAATATATCATATATGCTATTGACGAATGTCAAATATTGTCAAGCATGTATCTACTTTTTTGAATATATTTTTGATATTTAAATAAGAATAATGTTTTGGATAAAACTTCTTAGGATACATAAATAAATCGGCAGATATTTTATCACGATAGAATAAATACAATGATATCGAACGTAGTTATAGTGTTTCTTACATTATTTAAAGTAGCGCTCAGTTTTTCCGACGTAGGAAAATGGGATATACCTTTAAATGGGGTAAGACAATATTTTTCCGTTTTCCAAAGAAATTAAATATATTGTATACATACTACATTCTATTATTTAAGTCTATACTGTGAAATTTCAATTTCGATCTATTCTAATATATTTCTTACTGTGACTCATTATGACTGAGCAGCTAGATACACCGCAATCATTATGTTTATTACTAAAAATCGATTATTTCAACGATATAATTAATTATTTTTGCAGGAAAGTTGCAATTTTACATTAGCTAAATCACTCTTTAAGGATTCACAATTAATTATTGCATGTAAGTATCTAATGTTTTATTACAAATGTAATTTTTTCATGAACTCGCCTTAGATACTTGAAGTCCATATTTTACAATAGTTTTAATATTATGTTCTGAATGGTATTAATTGACACATCAATAAGTATATGAGGAATTGGTTACAAAATGCATTTTTATGTTCAATTCTATTTTTGATGTATTATTTAATATAAAAAAAATCTAGTTATACTTACTTATTTTTACAGTAAATTGTGATGTTAAGGACACTAATATAACTGTTGCATATTCATGGAGACAGACTCCATGTTCACCAGACTACTACCATTATTTTGAAAAGGTATTTATGTATTGAAATATTTTTCTATAACTATAAATTGTCATGTTTATTTTAAATATATTCTATTTTTTTGTTTTTTAATTTGTACATGTAACAAACATATGCTTTTGGAAAATTATAAAATAAAAATTTTGCAGTTGTATTTGTTAAATTATCAGTTTGTCATAGATTAGGTTATCCAAGTAAAATTATAAGTTGATAAATATAATTATGTTAAATACTAGATAGCCTTAAGAATAAATGGCTTAAGCAGCTAGACCTTTACACAGCTCTTGGACACAGAAGTGGGCTAGAATCCCGTTGTTATGTGAATATTTTGATATATATTTTCTTTTCCTTGATGTGGTAATAAAACATTAAAATATATATGTGACCTACTCTGTTCCATAGAGGATGTATCATTATCTGGGTTATAGATATAATGAATGAAATTATTGTAAAAATTTATGAAATTGATGTACCAAGTACACTTTTGATAGAAATAAAAAAAAAGTAACAGACAGTAAATACTTTATATAACTAAATTATCTAACTAATCATAACCACTTAATATTTAAGCTAAAAGTTTATAAAAAGAATGTAAATCTACACATATTAATAGTAAAATAAATATGAGGCTATTGTAGTGTAGTAGAGCAGCATTTCAATTTTCAATTTATTTATAAAATATTTTAATTTCCCTCGTTATTTTATGCCAAGCAATATACAAGAGACTTGTGGAATTAAAAAATAATAATTGAAGGTGTGTTACGGAGGGTCACCTCTCTCATTGTTTTAAGTCCCACTAGAAAGTGAATTATTTTTATTTCTAAAGCAATAAGCACTGCCAATTAACATATTATGTTTAAAAAAAAATTGTGAAAAGAAGATAATAGACGCTAGTGTCATAATGCTAGGTTCCCTCTGCCTTCCATTATATATGTGAGATGAAAATAGCCATTTGATGTCTAATTTTGTTTTCATCTTTACACTTTTTTCTAAGCAGCATGCTGTACACACAATTTTTGTGAGTTATATAACATATGTGGGGATTTGCAGAGCAGAATTATTATAAGAAAATATATGAATTGTAAATTAACAGTGAAGAATTTTCCCATAGAAAGAATGCATTCTGCTATTGATAACTGGCTTCAATGTTTAAAGGACTGTACTTAAGAGACAATTTCAAATAATCTTTATATATATTTCTAATGGTTTTATATAAATGTATTAAACTTTCATACTGTAATAGTAATAAATGTTACATACAATTAAGAAAATATTTTTCTTTGTAACAATATGGCGAGACTATGTATAATTATGTAACTGTCGTATATAGGACCTCATCCTTTATGACCTCCTATATGACCTTCCTATATGACCTCCACCTTCTATTTGAAGATTAATTATTTAATATTTTTATTATGTATGGTAAGAAGGCAAGCGTGGCGTTGAGTTCCGACTTACCGTATTAAGCTTACTTACTTCTCGTATTAAGCGTAATACAGCGTTTACAAGCATATACAAGTTAAAAAGTAATTGATAATATTTTCTTTCAGAGAGTAGCTCAATGCACAAATTACGTAGACAAAACGTTACTAGATAACTCCAGTGTACATTTACTGAATGTGGTCGAAGCGCACATCGCATGCACCGGCAAACATGTCTTCTATTTACAAGACAAAAATAAAAATATTAATGACAGAGTTGACATGAAAGCTGTACAAGCAGTAAGTCGATTTTTTTTTGCAATAAGGCCATCTGTATTGTGGTTATTTCTTATAATATTGTTCCCCAGTTAGTATTATTAAGATTATGTATGAATATATTTTTGTTTAAAAAAGCCTCCAAAAGTAAAAAAAAAGAAAAGTTAAATTTTGCTCGTGGTGTAGCGGTACAGCGTTTAACTGTAAACGATACGCTTATAAGTACAATTCCCAATCGGAGGAGTGAAACATATTCATTTATTATTTATAGCCATATTCATTTTCTCGCTCTGCTAACAAGGCAAACCGCAGCGTAGAGTTCCACCAATCAACTCGCAATGTCTCGAAAATTGGATTGAAAGTAAAGAACAGTGTCTAGACTAGGCTTCCTCTGCCTGTATTACAATACAGTATTAAGCTAAAAATAATTATAATTTTTACCTTTACAGAGAGGACCCCTTCTCTCAGTGGAAAGGGAAGGTATTTATGAGTTATGGTTGTCAGTTCGAAGCAATAAAAATTTTGATGTGTCAATGCATATAGAAATGGTCTCACCGTATGGATACATGTCTGCTGCGATATGGCCACTTTTGCCTGTGAGTATTAGTTTAATCTATATATATAAAAGGACTTGTGCTGACTGACTGAGGTACGACGCACGCAGAGCCGTAACCGCTGATGGTAGAAACGTGAAATTTGGGCAGATGTTTATTTTCATATTCTGGACATCCACTAAGAAGGGAATTTGAAAAATTTTAACCCTAAAGGGATGAAATAGGGGTTGAAAGTTTGTATGGAAAAAAATGTAAATCGGCACCGATTTTTATAAAATATGAAATTCAGGCTCTTAAAAATATTTCATTGAACACGTGTTTCATGGTTTT
>DWLH01001957.1:0-11646 GCA_018249795.1 Heliconius telesiphe telesiphe | reverse complement strand
GAACGAGAATCTAAAATCTACTGTCAAGAATTCAACGCCACGCTTTGTCTTGTTACCAGAGCAAGGAAATGAAAATAATTCATTTCCCCGTGTGGAAATCGAACCCACAATCGTATCGTTCACAGTACGACTCTATGACACTATTTGCTTATTCTTTATCAAAATTATTTCTTGAAAGTCTCTTGAGATCTCTATAAAAGATTTTTTTTTCAATATTTCGTCTTTCGCTTGGATGGTGAAGCACATACTACATAAAAGAAAGTAAATCATTACTAATTCTAAGCGATATGAAAAATTGTAACAAAATTGTATGGTCTTAAAGTCGGCGTGGCGCAGCGACACAGGCGTGCGACTGTAAACGTGACTGTTGTGGACTTGATTTCTACTCGGGGGAAGGAAATGTTTTTTTTTCCTTGCCAGCCAGTACAGTTGAGGCCAGTCGTGGCGCAGTGGCACAAAGTGTGACTGTAAACGTGACTGGTTGTGACTATTTGATTAAATCAAAAATCAATTCTGATTCTTTAAAAAAATATATAATTTACCTGAAAATCTGAATACTAGTTTTCATTTAAGATTTATGTTTTAATAATTATGTTTATAGTAATAATTCAGAAGAGAAAAAATAATAAAATATTCATTTGCACTCTGTTGACACTACTCGTTATTTAAAAAGATACGATTACAAGTCAAGTCAGTAATTTTTTATTATCTTTTTTCACATAATAGCTATGAATAATTTTTACAAACAATAATTTTATAAACAAAAAATAAAATAAAAAATAAATAATAAGCAATATTTTTATTTATTTGTTTAATACATATGCTGCTGTATTCACTGCTTCAGCCCATAACTTTTTTGAGATATTTTTGGCACACAGCATGAACCTTGCTGCTTCTGTTAAAGTTCTTATATCCCTTTCCGCTTTGGCATTCTGTTGTGGTGTGTATGGTACAGAGGTTTGGTGTACTATATCATGTTCTAAGAATAAATTTAACATATCTTTATTTACAAATTCTAAGCCACTGTCAATTCTAAAATTTATTATTTTATTTCCTGTAACATTTTCTGCTTTGTTAATAAAATCTTTAATGCACCTTATAACTTCATTCTACTTTTTAATAAAGTATACTATTCTACAGTGTGATTCATCATCTTTTAATATTAAAAAATAACTTGACACTCCAATAGATACTTCCTTCATTGGCTCACAGATGTGATTTGTTGTGACAGACGGCATGTATTAACTCACAAGTTTTTATTGATTTTGTATCACTGTTATTAAAGGGCAAACGGTGTGCTATAATATTTCTACCAACAACTATCCACAACCAATGACACTGATTTCACTACCATCATCTAATATTACTGATTTATTTGATACTGGTGTAAAAGTTGAAAATAAGTTTTTGTCGTAACAAATGTGCTCACACGCACCTGTATCCACTAACGGGCCCATAGCCCGTTGTATTTATATGGTTTAATAAATAGCATTCAGCTATACTCCGACACAACTACTATTGCATATGAGAAGCACGCGCGGTAGAATTACGCAGAACGCATATTTTAATATCTGCACATAGAGATAGACACCTCCTCTCATGCTGCACCGAATCCCCGCGAGGACTCGCGTGCGTCATTCGAAGGTTGGCCCTCTCTGTGTTTCTTGCCAGTGCTGCTATATCGTGCAGGAATGATTGCTTAATATAACACTATAGTTCATCATTTGATATTCAAATAATGAATAAAATTATCAATACTATTTAGAAATAATTACTAAATAATAATTTATTTCATATTGAGTTTTCGTAGGTTCCCGTGCAACATTATAAGACTCGTTTCTATTTAATTTTTATACGATTTTCTATCAAAATAATTAAACAAATATAAATAATAATGAAAATCTAAATAAAAAAAATTAAAGTATGTTCGGGAAGTATTTTAATTAATGGCAACTATTACAATGTTTTTAATTATCTGTGTAAAACCTGAACTTAGCCGCGGTACGGCTTAGTTTTGTTGTATTTACATTATTTTGTTGGACTTTAGACGTTGATAGTTTTAAATTATTTGGATGTTGTTTAATATTAATTTTATAATTAATCGGATTTCTAAAATCGTGATGAATGTGACATGTGATTACTGAGTATTTTTCTTAAATGTGAAACCATTGTGTGTCAGTATTTGAGTGCATTATCAAAACATACATTCTTTTAAGACATTTCAAACAAATGTTGAGTTTTTAATATTCATTGTGATGTAAATATTAGTGGTAGTAAAAGAAATGAAGAAGAATGCGACGACGATGTAAAACTAATGTTAAATGTAAGTACCTATCTATCGTAGTTCAATATCGTTTTATGTGTTAAAAGTTTTGAATATAATTTTGTGAATGGTTCAATAATCTTGCATTATTTCGAAATAATTTCTTTTTTTTTTTTTTTTTCATTTACGTGTACATAAAGTACATAAAAATACAGTACAGCAAAATGTACATAAAGTACCACACAAGAAAGAAAGTACAGAAATCATATAATAACAGAAAGAATGTGTACAAAGGATAACTATCTCTAATAGAGATCTCTACCAGAAACCCTTGAATGTAGGAGATGTTAAAAGAAATGATTCGGGTGCGGTATTTAGATATTACGGTAATAATAATAAACCTACACACAAATATACTTAATATTAGTCAATATTATAGTCAACTATTCTTACATAAATATATAAACATACAAAAACATAAATATATACAATAATATAAAGACATTGAAAAAGAATATTAAAATTATAAAGAAATGGACGAAATATAAAAATTCTAATCGATGTTAAAAAAAATGTTGTTTTAATCTACTTTTGAAAGTTTTAACAGATAGATTGCCAGCCATTAGGAAGTTAGGAAGCGAGTTCCATAAGCGCGCTGCCTGAACTGTGAAATATTTTTCATAGAAGGAGGTATTAAATATTGGGAACTCAAGCTTTCTTAGGGTGACACAGGAGGACGAGGAGCGTTTTAGTGCGAATGGGTAAAACATTTTGAAGGTATTTAAGAGAGTGCAGAGTGCGTTTACTGATTACCTTAATGTTCGCAGACCACGATAAATGTTTATCAATTGTAAGACCCTAATTTCTTGCTGAATCAAATAACGGTAATATTGTCTCGTTTAATTTTATGCAAGGCAAGGAATTAAAATCTACTTTGGCACGTAATTGTCTACTTCCAATTAATAGAGCTTGAGATTTAGAGGGGTTAATAAGAAGGCCAAACAAAGTCGCCCACTCACTGATATGAGCGAGATCAGAGTTTATGTTAAGAACTGCTGTATTCAGGTCTTCAAGAGTGGCGTGTCTATATAGCTGCAAATCGTCAGCGTAGAGATGGTATTGACAAGATAGGATTTTAGTAATTTCATTTATAAAAATAGAAAAGAGGAGAGGAGAGAGTACGCCGCCTAGGGGAACACCAGTTTCTAAATCAGCCCAGTCAGAGCAGAGCTCCCCGGTGTAGATTCTTTGCTTGCGACCCCGAAGATAAGAACGAAACCATTCAGTGGCAGCAGGAGAGATGTTAAGTGTGGAAAGGACACCAAGTAACACATCAAAATCCACAGAGTTAAACGCGTTACTAAAGTCGAGTAAGATAAGAATAGTTAATTTTTTATTATCCATCGCGAAACGAATATCGTCAGTCACCTTAATTAATGCTGAACTAGTACTGTGTGATGGACGGAAACCGGACTGGAAAGTATTTAAAAGATCATTGATCATTTAAAAGATCAGTTTGATCATTAGATAGTTGGAAAGCTGTTGAAATGCGGATTTCTCAAGGAACGAAAAGAAAGGACAGGAAGGATGGAAATAGGACGAAAATGTGAAAAATGAATACAATTAGATTGTTTAGGTAACGTGAGGACATGTGCACTTTTCCAGGCAGTAGGGAAAGATTTTGACTCGAATGAAATGTTCAGAATGTGAGTAATTATAGGAGTTACAAGATCTAACACTAGCAGCAACATGTCACGACTCAAATTATCACTTCCAACCGCTTTAGAGGAAATGGATACGATGCCTTTCCTAACTTCTGCTACTGTCACTTCATGGAAAGCAAAAGGATCACAGTTAGGCTGGGTGGCCTGAGCCAGTTTTTGAAGACATAGAATTTTATTGGATTCGTCTAGACGCACAGGAGAAGTAGAAAAGTAACTGTTAAGTAATTTCATAATAAAGTAAAAGAAATAAAGTAGCATTTTATTGAACTTTAATTAAAATAGTTTAATTTGATTTATTAAATAGGTAATTACGTGACAAGGAACGACAAATATCGTTCTTTCTCGTTCGTGTACGTGTTCTATGATTGAAAAGTAGTAGATCGGCAACGCTTAGTAGTATTTCTGTAGTAGTATGTGTTTGTGTGCGTCACACGAAATAAAGGTTTGGATAAAAATCGTGAAATGAAAAAAAAAATCCTACGTCTAAACTGTTGAGGTACCTTGATTAATTTCTTTTGCTCTGGGTTTGTTTTTTCCTTAATAATTGGCGTGTAAAAAGTATTCAATTAAATTAAAAATTGAAAGTATTCAATGTGTACCTTAAAATTAATGTAACATAATATTTGAAACATAATTGGCGATATTTCCCACTAATAAACATTTATGATATAAGTGCCACGGCATCTCGCTCTTACAGACAAGTGTAAGCGTATGTTTATCAGCGACCGGCCGGCTGCGAAGCCTATTTCTTACGGGATTCACGTAAAATACACGTTCAATAATTCTATTTTATATTAGTTTTATAAACAAACAGTAATAAATTGTGCGTTGTTTTCGCTGTTAAAATGAGTAATTTAAAGGACTTTGTTAAGCAAAGAGCAGCCATTAGGGGTAGATTAACTGTTTTTGATAAATATTTGACACCGTTAATGAAATAGAAGATGATACGTCAAAGCAGCGTAAGGAACGCGATACAACGGAAAACTTATTTTTTTATTTAATTGCCAAGGCTCAGTCTTTGTTGGAGTATTTTGAAAACAAGGATGTAGATAGGGCATCTAATACTTCAAATAAGGGTCGCAATGGCTAATGAAGTTGCCTCCATTAAAAATACCACCTTTTAGTGGTGAGTCAAACTAGTGGCTTTCTTTTAGGAATACATATATATCACTTATTCATACCAATGATTCTATAGAAGATATAAATAAATTTCATTATTTAAAATCGTACTTGGAAGGATTGGCTAGATCTGTCATATCTTGTATTACCGTGTCTTCGAATAATTATTCAATCGCATGGAGTCTTTTATGCCAACGGTATTACAACAAGCGTCTTTTACTAAATGAACATATTAAGGGATTGTGATTTTCATCCATAATGAAATTATGCAGAGAGGCCATCAATCATTTCAATGTAGATTGAATGGCTGTAAGATCTGCCATCAAAAACACAACACACTATTACGTAAACAAAGTTCTAGTTCTAAACAATCAACTCAAAACATTCATCTAAACACTACAAATACAAATACTAATGAAATTAACCTGAGACTGTAGTCGACTTCACTGCTTCCGGACCCTTCACTTCAGTTTCCTAGTCTGCCGTCTCCACTAATCAAGCTTTTCTTTCAACAGCGTTGGTCAAGGTCACGTGCAATAGCAAAATATTTATTTTGAGGGCTTTACTAGACTCTGGTAGCCAATCGTCTTTTATCAGCGAAACAATGGGATATTGGTTTTCTTAAAGTAAAATATTATCGCCACTGTATTTTCGGTATTGGCAACACTGTGTTAAAGGTTACGGAGCATTGCACTATAAATATGAACTCCATGCATAATTCCTTTAACACAGAAATTAAATGTTTTATTTTACTTAAAATTACTGAACACCTGCCTCATGTCGCAGTGCGTATACATGATTTAGGCATTCCTAACAACAACCAACTGACTGACGCTAACTTTTATCAACCTCCAGAAACAGATTTGCTTTTGGGCGCTGATGTGTTCTAGAATACATTTGGGGCCTAAAAAATCAATACTACACGACACATATTTAGGTTGGATAGTGGCTGGGTACATGTCAGGTGCGTTTTATAGTAATAGTAATTTTAACGTACAATGTAACTTTTTGCAAGACATTAGCGCGCAACTGTCAAGATTTTGGGGACTTAAAGACGTACCTTCAATAAACAAGAATAGCACTAGTGACTATTGCGAAATATTGTTCAATCAAGCAACTCGCAGAGAAAGAAATGGCAGATTGAGTGATCAGACTTCATTAAAAAAATAGGTTGAATTATTGAGTAATTCATATGACATTGCAGAAAAGCGACTACTTCAACTTGAGAAAAAATTTGGAAATAAGCTACAATTAAAACAACAATATTTAGATTTCATTCATAAATATGAACGCATAGGACACATGACAGAAATTAATAAACCAGTGTTTGGTTGCTACCTTCCATATCATGGATCATAAGAGAACAAAGTGACACAACAAAATTACGAGTGGTATTTGAAGCTTCTTCTAAAACATTTACTGGGGTATCGTTTAATGACACAATGGCCATGTAGTGCAAGATGGCTTATTTTCCATTTTACTTAGATACAGACAGCATACATATGTTGCTTCATTTAACAGTTCTCCTAAAATTGTTATTTTTAACCAAAAATTATGTCTTTTTTAAGACCAGCTTGTAAAGCTGAAATTTTGCTGTGAGATATAAGCTTGGACATTATAATGCACGTTCATTGAAGTGGCATCTATGAAAAACTCCTATTTATTTTAAAAATAGAATTTGTAAAAAATGTGTTAATACGGACAATGACAATTAGTGTAAAATAATGATAAGTAACTGAAGGAAATTGATGCTGTGGTACCAACAATGATTTTTTACAACAGAATTGAAATTAAATACTTACATATTTAGCTTCACTTTGTAATACTAGTGGGAAAGTCAGAGAGAACGGAACGCCAAACGCTACAGTGTCTATATACCTCTTTCACCTCGTCCACTACCATCTGGTGCGTCCTCATGCTTTTTACGTGATTTTCCTCCTTCAGTATCTTTGATGCTGTATTTTCGAAGGTCAACCGAGGTTCCCCCTATCTTTGTTACCACTCACTTTTTCTTCATTAATCTTCTTTACTATTCTTTCATCACGAATCCTTTCGCACCTTCTTCTACATTCTCACCGTGAAAAGTATGATTGACTTATTCCTAGCGGATCAGTATATTTAAGATTAAGTTGTGGACACACAAGTGTTTACTGGGAACTCACCTGGGAACAGACCAATATGTAGTCGTTGCTAGAATAAGGGGTCAGTTTCATTTTGCGGTACGAGACGTCCAAACTTGGAGTTTTCGCATAAGAAGCTGGAAGTTATAAGATCCATCGATCAAAGAGGAATAAGTGTTTCTAAAATATTAGACATCTTTGAAACAGAAAACGGAAATGTTGAAGTATACTCTGCCA
This sequence comes from Heliconius telesiphe telesiphe, assembly GCA_018249795.1. NCBI lineage: Eukaryota > Metazoa > Arthropoda > Insecta > Lepidoptera > Nymphalidae > Heliconius > Heliconius telesiphe. The sequence goes on along the minus strand of DWLH01001957.1, from coordinate 4,183 downwards.
TTATATTTAAGAATTCTATGAGAAAAGCTGCGACAGAAATATGTGGTAAATGAAAACGAGGTTTTAGTAAAAAGCACGATAAATGGTGGGATGATAAAGTGAAAGACACTCTAGAGAAAAAAAAGCTCGTTAGGATAAGGCCTCAGATAAATCTTTTTAAACAAGAAAAAGGATAAGCTACAAAGGCACCAAACAAAAGTACTGATAAAGATGCAGCGTGAAAGTTCTGAGAACGAAAAAAATAAAATGTTAACGAGCAACATTTCTAACGAAATTTTAGTAATTTCTAAGGTTGTTTACTAATTTGCCACACATTTTACAGCAGTGAGCAAGTCGCAGAAGGTACTAAACCAAGATTTTTTTTAGCATTTGTAAAATATGAAATACGAAAAGATGTTTGAGAGGGGTATTGAGATAGGTAGGATAGGGGTTTGGAGATATTTTGGGAGACTACCTCGGTACAATACATTAATCGCTTCCCTTGTTGTAAAGTCTGTTTATAGAGATCACTCAGCCTGTGTGCGAGAAGGCACGTCTCACGTATTGAATAAGGTTGCGCCATGTCAACTTGGCAGCATGAAGTGACACAAAGTGACAAGCGAGGGAAAAATTCCTTTCCAATGAAAGTCCTCTCTCAAAGAAGGACCAGAGCCTTTTTTTTATGGAAAAAGCCTGTTCTTGCATTTGAAAGAAATGAAGAAAAGACGAATTGCTGCCGGTAACAGAATTAACGGTGCATTAGATACATTGATGAGACCGTGAAATAACATAATAGTTGCGCGTTTGGGTACATTGTGCAATGCTGACGACCGACGCTGATATACGGCAGCGTTGATAAACGTAGGTGTTGCAGAAGAAGAATGAAAGAAAAGTAAAATATGTAACATTAAATCCCTCGTAACTAGCTGTGTAAAATGTCCTAAGTTGTATGGGTTGCCGAAAATACACAATAAGACTAAACTGACTGGATCTTAAATAGTTAGCCAAATCAGTACGCCGCGGTATAAACTGGCTCAACATGTCAAGGACACTTGCCATTTTGTTTGTACGCTGAAAGATTTTAAGTTAGCTAACAAAGAAACCATACTCGCATACTTCAATAGTGAATCTTACCACCATCTACACATTTTCCTACCATTGGCAAATCTTTATTTCAAAGAGCCCACCAACGCTGAAAACCTAGGGGACGAGCGTTGATAGGTGAAGAATGCCTTTCATCAGAGCAAGTTGCCTGCTCCCCTCCAGCTTTATCAGAAGACCCCCAGTAGAAAGACAACCGGCATTTACCGGCATTACCATATGTAAAACACCTTTTGAAACAGACAGGATTGCAACATTTTAAGAAAAGCTTCCATTAAAAATATATTTAAGTCTAACAAGCAAGTTAATCCAATTCTTAAGACTAGTGAAACGTAATTCTCCTCTGCACTGTGTACACCTATAAAAATAATAGATAGTAACTGTGATTTAACATACATTATTTAAAAAAGGGAAGCATCAGTATTGGGGGAACGAACACATCTCCGATGTCAAGAATGGACATGTGTCGAAGTCAGCTGCGTCTGGGTAAAGAGCGGATAAGCCTAACCATAACATCAGGTCTTATAAATTATAAACCCTCGCTAGGGAGAAAAGATATATATCTTTTCTTAGGAGGAAGGTCACGAAAAAACATAAGAAACCCTCACATGGCATTTATAAAGAGATTGACGAGTGGTAACAGTGGATAAAGTAAAACATACAGAGAGTAGGGACTTTGGTGCTCCGTTCTCTCTGAATACTCCGCTAGGGATAAAGTGAGATGTAAAAAATAAAGAATAATGGAAAAAGAAACAACTAAAGATTATTAATAGATATTCTTTAGTTGTTTTTGAGATATATTTTATTAACTCTAAATCTGAAATTTAAGTTGAAGTAGCTAATTTATGTACTGTTCTATATGCGAAAAACAGTAATCATATTTATAACGTTTCCATTTCACTGCAACTGAATGCCATAGAAGTATAGCAAGAATATTCAAAATAAAAAAAATCCGAGAAAAAAATAAAATTTAGGTACTACGCACACTTTTAGTTATAGCTGGTTTTATCATTAAAAAATCATCACACGACCCATCCGTGAGTTAACCTATTAGAAATATGTCTAAGATTCAGGACTACAGCCTGAAATCAAACCCAGTCATCTACTCTAAAAGCTAATAATCATTGTCTTCAGCTTACTTATCTTCCAGCGTCAATGCCATCTTTTACCATTTTACTGGCAATGACGTCGCAATCAATGATATTTTTACATAAAACACGTTGGAATTTTATGAAAAACTCATTCAAAATACATGAAATGTGCTGGTTACAGATTTTGTTCAAAATGTCAATATAAGTATATATTAACGATTGCCGAAACATTTTTAGTCTAAAAGTAGTAAATAAAGATATCAATGACGATTAATGTGCTAAAATTAGGTGAATCCAATTTAAGACTTATTTCTAAATTGGCAGATGAACCGTCGGAAATTAAAGCTCTGCATGCTAACATTGTTATAACCTCAACTAAACAGTACGTTAGATAACATATTTTCGTGGCAATATTTAAAACAAAAGCTCGCTCGATCAATGAATTATTTTTATAAACTCTTTTTGCGATCGATCGATCGATCGTTTTATTATTAAAGACTTTAAGTATGTACTTATTTCATTAAAAATAGCAAATTTTTTTTAAAAGAAATTAGCTAAGAATACACCAAATCTCCACGTAAAATATAAAATTTTTGTATCCAATAAATCATTAAACTTAGCTAGACTACTTGTTTATTATTTAGTTAAGTATTTAATATAATATTCATCTTCTTAAAATAATTTACTATTAATGAGTAAACACAAGAAATTTCGCGTTTCGAAAAACTACCATTCAGCAGATGTGGAAAAAATGTACCGCCAAATATTAATACACATCAACCAGCGTAATCTGCAACTCAACTGCCTATAAGGATATTCCAATTAAACACCGTTAGTTACTGTATGGCTTCGGCGTCTTGTCTGAGTACCCAATGCCTTTTACAACTATCATAAGAATGTAGTGATGGCAAATTGTCCCAAGTGATCAGAAAGGATTTATATGTAGACGATTTTCTTTCAGGGGTGGATACTGAAACCACTGCGGAAGAAATAGTCACGTCTGTAACTAACCAACTCAACACAGCCTGTGTACCTTTATGAAAATGGTATTGGTTCGCCATTCTCTTAATCCTTATCCGCTATCTTTAAAAATAAATCAAATACCATCAAATTGCCTAAAATTTAGATACATCGTCACAATCGAGCGTTTTAGGATTAAAGTGGGATCCTTCTGAAGACATACTACAATTTCCAGTTGACATTAATATCAACTCAACCGTAAACAAAAGAATGATTTTGTCACATTCAGCAAAGTTACTTGATCCGCTGAGTTTGCTCAGTCCATGTACCATTATACCCAAAATAAAATAATATTATACTTCAAAGACTTTGATTTACTTTGACTTGGTTATCAAAATTAGATTGGGATGATCCAGTTGATAGTGAGTTGGAGAGGGAGTGGCGTAACTTTGTGTCGAGTTTTATTCTGTATCAGAACTTAAAATACCGAGAAGTGTGAAAAGTCAGAAACAATACAATTACATTCGTTTTCTGACACATCTGAGGGCATATGCCGCAGCTATCTACATCGTATCATGCGACAATTCGGGTAACGTTCTTGTGAAGCTTCTTTGTGCCAAGACTAAGGTAGCCCCTGTCGAAACGTTAACCAATTCTCGCCTAGAATTATGCGGTGCCCTGTTGTCAGCACGCTTAGCCAACAAGGTACTGAAAACGTTACGTTGTAAGATCGATTTGGTGTTCTACTGGACGGATTCAACAATTGTGCTGGGGTTGTTAGCGTCACAGTCTGTTAACTTAAACACTGTCATTGCCAACCGCGTTAGCGAAATAGAAGACATATTCCTGGTGACATGAATCCACCAGATCTAGCATCTCGAGGTGTCAATCCAAAATCGTTACGATTGTAACGGCCTACTTGATTAAGTAGGCTATGGTGGAGGTGGAGGGTCCGTCATTTCTTACTGAAAATCTTAGTCACTGGCCAAGTCCCATCGACACAAATACTATTCATGACTTATCGGAAAAGAAAATAATAAATTAATAACTAC
>DWLH01001956.1:0-11646 GCA_018249795.1 Heliconius telesiphe telesiphe | reverse complement strand
AAAAAAAAATACTCAACTTTATTCAATATTAACAATATTAAATACAGCGTTAAGTTCCGCTATTTATCACTATTCAGTACATTTCGGTCGAAAAATTCGTAAAAATAAGAAAACAAACGTTAATTTTACATAAGACGTTCACAATGTATGCCTTTGGGTCTATAAAAGTGACTTTATTCATATAACCTGTGAGCAGCCCTGACCTCGGCACGATGGCGCTGCACTTCTCAATGTAACACTAACATATTAAATGCTTTATATTACAAAAGGAAAGGATTTTGCATATTTTTATTGTTTATAATCTTATTTGAGTTTTAAATCACCTTAATGTGTTTTTTTACGTGTTAAAAAAAATGTTTAGTTGAGGCCAGTCGTGGCGCAGGGGCACAAAGTGTGACTGTAAATACGATAGTTTGTGAACTCGATTCTAATTCGAGATAATGAAATATTTAGTATTTTCGTTTCATCGCTCTGGTGTCGCGGTAAAGCGGGGTTGAGTTCCACCGCTCAATACGCAATGCCTTCGGGATTCGGTGGAAAATGGGGCACAGAGCGTCTTAACACTGGGTTTCCTCTGCCTACCCTGCCTACCCTGCTGTGTGCGGGATACAGCATGACGCTAAAAAAACATGTTATATAAATGTTAACTTATTATAGTTGCAAAAAAACTAAAATAAAATAAATATGAAATCCAAAAAAGACAAATTATTAAAAGAGTTTGAATTTGAATTTATAATTATAAACTATAAAATAAAGAAAATGTTTCGCTTAGAAGTGAGCTTCCGTCGGTTCTAATATAACGTACAATACAAATACTTTTTGAAACTTAAAATCATTAATACAAGTGACTAACACGACGGTTGTGGGTTCTCGTAAATTTATTATTATTTATTACTCTTTTAATTTTTTGCTCTGGCAACAAAGGCAAAAAGCTCCGTGTTAAGTTTCGCAACGCCACACGCAATGCCTCGAAAAATTCGGCAGAAAGAGAGTGAGTCTTAAGACTAGGTTCCTTCTGTCTACCCTGTTGTATATGGACACAGAGAAGCTGGTTTAATTTTTTTTTATTTTTATTACTGTAGTAGTAAAAGAAACGATGAGTTTAATAATATGGTCATTTTGAGTTCTGTAATGAGTAAAGCTCTACAAAGAAGCTTTAAGCTTATTTTTATTTAACTGTATTTTGAATCAAGGAGACCTTAAATTCCGCCACTCAGTGTCTCAAATACGGGAAACGGAGAACGGAGTGTATCGACTACCGGACCGAACGGAGTACTTGAATGTCTAGAGTACAATTTTGCTTTCTGTTTTGTAATATGTCTAATGAAATAACCTATATGAAACTTAAATGTACTACATACCTTAATAATTAATATAAATTAGTCAATTTATATAGTTACCTATATAAAACTTAAATGTACGACAACAACTTAATGATTACGTTTAAATATTGGGATACAGTGTGAGCGGACAAACATATTTTTTAAACCATCGTGGCACAGTGTATGACTACTTCTTCTAATTTCGTAAACGTAACAGCTATAGGTTCGATCTGAGACAAAATACAGCGTTGAGTTGCGGCATTTAACACGCAATATCTCGAATTCCGGCGGAGAGATCCGTACAGAGTGTTGTGACACTACCTTATGCCTGTTATAGAGGAGTAAAGTAAAAGCTCAAGCTAAACTTTATTTTCACACTTTCTATTCAACTAACACATTGTTGTTTGAAACCGATTAACAAAAATAACGTCATAAAATAAAATAAAAAATAGGAATCGTGGCGCCATGCCATTCTTTCTAATTAATTTATCGAGCATTCATTAATTCAACTGATAATCTGCGGCGTTTGACCACAGAGGTCTATAAACCTATATATGTATAGATATGGTCAAAATTATTTTATTGAATATCAAACAAATTCCTTTTATCGCCTATATGGCGCCAAATAGGTCGCGACATTTTTTTTTAATCTTTGTATATTTATATATATATTTATTTATACCTCAGTGGAGTTTATTTGTACTCGTGTATGGATTTTGTATGGATGTTTTGATGTTGATTTAGTTAATTAAAGTGTAATTTAAATAGTTACTTTTAATCGGAAGATATGATAAAGTTAAGCTGTTAAGCAGTTAAGTTAAGTTAAGTTTTGAGACGATTTGGATACTATTTTTATAAAGTTTAGTTCTTTTTTTAACTTCACGCTATATCCCGCATTTAGCAGGGTAGGCAGAGGGAAACCAGGGTTAAGACACTCCGTTAACCATTTTCTGATAATTGTTTTGAGGCATTGTATGTTTAGTTGCGGAACTCAACGCCGACTGAGAACTAAAACAAACTGATAACAGAATGAGGTTCACAAGAGATTTTTTACCAATCCGTTATAAACACGTTATTTAATTCGTTTTTACATGTTGCGTGATAACATACCGCCATCACCTAAATTGTACTTTGTTATAGTCCAAATCCTACTAAATAAATCTTTTTTTTGTGGTTGTGGTGCAGTCGCGAAGTCTGAATGTAAGCACAACAGTTGTGGGTTCGATTTCCACTCGGAGTAATGAATTATTGTTCCTTGAACGAATTATTACCTACCTATGAATTATTACCTTGTTCTGGTAAGCGCCGTTTTGTAGCGTGTGCATGAGGAACATAATATGAAGTAATGGACACTAGGTTCCCTCTGCCTTATCCTGCTAATAAGGGTGAAGCCGCTTTTCTTTTGCTATTCAAAAATCTTACAAATATTGCATATTAAGTACCAAAACGAAATAAAACCATAAAAAAAAAACGAAAAAGAACCGTAAACACCATGCCAATTACCATAATACGAGTGTATCGATAAACTGCATTAGTGTCGCACCCATAAACTGTTATTTTGATGTCGACAAATACGCTTTATTAAGTTTTGGACCTCCCGCTGGTCAGATGCAACCTTGTCGCAGTAAGCGCCAGGCGAGGCTTGAAGGTGAATCGCAGTAAAACTTTACAATCGCTATTACGACAAGGTCCCTAACGAAGCGCCTTCTTTTGACTTAAATGCTCAGGCGCACGGATCGCAGTTGACACCTGCTTTAATGATGTAAAGTATTACAACTGTTTTATATCGACATTAATATTATGATATATGTAATAGTATCTGTGGAGTGTCTTAGGCATATAAAGGTTGTAGGTTCAATTTTCGACTCTATTTATTTTTATGTGGCTAGTAGTTTTTTTTATGTATATTATAAAATACTAATCTATGTGATTATTTGTGTAAAAAGAAAATTACAATTATTTTAATAGTTAAGTATTTAAAAAAATAAAAATCAAGTATTTAAAGTGAGAATATTTTACTTGGGTATACCTAAAACAATCAAAGAACTTTCTATATATCAATTATTTCTTAGCTCTACAATATTTTATATTGTTTAATCATGTTATTGTATTAGAAAACCGTCAACACAACATTTTTATTACAATCGAAAAACTATCAGAAGCATCAAAACCTGTCACCAAACCTAATCTGACACTAAATTTCATCTGTCTTCAGCTATAAAGATTTAAATTTCCAACGAATACAAACGCTCAAATTAAACTAAGGTTGGTACGGAATTATCGATACGACGCGTCACTATATCGGCTTTAACCGGCCACTTTATGGTATGTTTTGTCCTCTATACCATGGCAGTTAACCCTATCTTTACGACCGCCTCTAAACATAAGTGTCTCTCCGAACTTATTTATTCTTATCTCATTCCACTTTTTAAATTGAATCTGTGATCGGCGCGTGTGTGGCGCTCTCTTGCTACTAAAACTGTCAATAAACTACTCGATTTAAATGAATCATGAGTGCTTTAATGAAAATTTTGGATATTTAACGCATTATTTATGTGCGTGGCACAACACTAGTGAATAAGGTAAACAGAAAAATACGTTTTTCTTATAGTTTTGTCAGTCTCATTTAATATATCAAATTTAGTCAAAGCAATTTCTAAACTCGAAAGTCATGAAGACTTTTACGTAACAATACATAACACTTTTACGGAGAGCATGAATAAGAATGTTTTGAGATTAAAACGGAGTAAATATTTTCAAATATATATACCACTTAACATGCAAGGGTCTTGAAAATAGGACTTTAACACTAGGTCCCTTTTAGCTACACTGCTAAACTGGAAAAAGCGTGAAGTATTTTAACTACTCGTTATTTTAACTACACCTGGTGATAAATGATAGGAAAGTAAATAACAAATTGACTAATAGTACAATTAATAAAATAGTATATTTTTTACTTTATTGCCTGAATAATAGAAACGGAGTGTCCTGTCACCAAATGTTGATGTATCCCACATATATAACTGGAAAAAATAAAATAAAAGAGATATAATAAATAAAATCGTAACTTAAAATATGCCAATCTGTAAATGTATACCCTCGCTAAACGGAACAACTTAATAATAATATGTTTTGATAAAAAAAATCTTATCATGACGAGTAATTACTCAACTGTAGGTACCTAGTGTAGGTATTTCCATATAAAAAGGCAAGTCCTTGGTTTTTAATGTCTTATTGTTTAACTTAATTAAAATTCTTTAGAATACTGTAATACAATATGTACATAATAAGTATACTCTATAATTATTAAATACAGTACCTTATTTATAAAAAAAAATCATTTTAAAAAATGTCAACTAACTGGGCTTCGTACCTATGTCCCTTGAATGACAAGTCTAAAGTCATAGGGTTTTTCTAGCTTCACGCGGTATTCCGCACTGTTCAAAATACTGTTTGCTCCATTTTCGACCGAATTCTGGAGGCATTGCGTTTTGAGTCGCGGAACTCTACGCCGCGCTTTACCAGTTTAAATAAATGAAAATATACATTTGTATAAATATTTAATTTCCTCAAGTGAACATCGAACCCACAACCAGTCGCGTTTACAGTCACACACTTGTGCCCCTGCGCCTGTCCTCGTATTTTTATAGTAACATATTTCATTTCCTTATGCTTTTCTATTTATTTAACATAAAAACACATAATTATATATAAGGTAGGTAATATTCGATAATTCACCTCGACAGGATCTACATTCTTAGGATCATTAAGCGCGTAATTTGTCATTAATCTTTGTCATTATTCCTTTGTGCCATAATGAAATGATTAAGGGAAGTTATCAATGATGCCTTACTAATCTTGTAACTATACCTACTATATCTATTTATATTTAAATTGTTTTTACGAAAGTTCTAAAGTTCCTAAAATAATAATTGAACAAATACAATAAAATCAACAAAAAACATATATGTAGATGTTCCTTTTTTAACGAAAAACAAAAAAAAAAAATTTTTTTAAACATTTTTAAAGTGTTAATCCACACTTAGGAAAGATAAATACTTATTTAGAAAACGTATAAAAAATTGAACGTAGCGGGACTCGAACCCGCGCCTCCTGGAAACCTCCTGGTCGGTTTCCAGGAGGCGCGGGTTCGAGTCCCGCTACGTTCAATTTTTTATACGTTTTCTAAGTAAAAAAAAAATAATTTAAAGTTTCTCTGTTTTAATTTATACTATATTACATAATATAAAAAAAACATACGAAAACTTTATAAAGCCCCAGTGCTAATTTGAGCTAGCTAGTTAATTTAGAAAATAATTACAGCTGACCGGTGTAGGCCGAGCGTTAATGATTAATGATCGATATGATCTTACAATTGATTTTTTTTCGTTCGGTTTAACCATCGACTTAGTACCAATCTTTTTTTTTAGCGTCACGGCAGTGGGAACCTAGTGTTAAGGTACACCGATTTTCCGCCGAATTCTGGAGGCGGAACTTAATTTGCCTGTCGTGCTTTGCCTCGACACCAGAGCGAAGAAATGAAAATATTAAATATTTCATTTTCTCGAGTAGGAATCGAGCCCACAACCTTTTAGGTATACGCTTATTACTTTTAATAATTCAATTTTATATATTTTCATGATAGGGTATTCTATGTCATATTTTCTTTTCTTTTTCAATTGCATCAAATTGATAATTATTGGAACTACGATCTGTTATTGAAATTTTTTGTGGTATAATATATACTATACCTATATATGTTACATATTTTAATATAAACATATTATAGCAATTTTTTAAACAAAAATTTTCGTAACTTGTAAAACATTCTAATGTCTTATTAATATAAATAAACGTAAACACCATTTTTGACAGAGGCAAATTGTAGTTTTTCTTGTCACATACGTACTTACGCAAACTTAATGTCAGCCTTGATATTGTTACATCACAAGGCTAGTTCAAGATTAACGTTCAGAAACCGCATATCTTTTTTGTTTGGGTTTAAGGATTTTCACTTACACACTATAAAATTTCATGACAATTTAACCATAATATTTTTATTACTTCTTCAAAATGGCGCCAATTTGACATTCAGACAATGACAGTAATCTTTTTAAAATACAACCTTTACATAAAAGGTAAAAGGAAATCACTAAATGGCCAAAAAATATTTACAGAAATTATTATATCTTAGAAAATGTACTATACGCTTAGTAGAAATTATATAATTTCTAACATAAAATAATATTCAGTATATTTTTTAATATTCTTACATTTTTTATAAACATTAAGTTTAGTATAAACATATAAACTAAAGTCTCCAACAGCTATAATCTCAAAGCGATTAAGTGTCACTTTAATAATTGTACCAGCCGGTTACGAGATACATTTTTCCTGCGTATTTTAGTGACAGTCTATTATTTAGTCAACCGAGTGGTGTTTAATGTGGTTTTCCTGCCTTTAATTTGTGTTGTTTAGTTTTTTAATTACAGATTATGCAATATTGATTTGTTTTGAAATACAACAGATTATATAAAGTGATTTTATCACTTTGGGGCAGTGTGTGTTTTATCTATTATTTTTGATGAAATGAAATGAATAATACTCTTTTGCTATGCTTGGAGGTTTGAGTATTGTAATAATTGTTTAATTTGATTTTTTTTTTAAATATTTAAGTGTGTTCCACTTCAAAAGGAGAAAACTTAAATGTATATCATATATCATACACTGCTCGCAATTAAAAAGACTTAATTATGTTGGAAACCAAAAATGGCCAAAAATTTTTAAAAAAAAACAACCTACGTGTGTTAATATTCTGTCATCTCAACCAAAAAAAAATAACAAATAGACAAAATATAAAATAAAGCAAACTATTATATAGTACCATCTCGGACAGTACATTATCTGTGGCTTACCCCTACCATAGTACCTTTTCAAATCGTTGTCAATGCGGCTATCGCAATTTGCAAGCGTCGCGATATTCCCAACGATAGCGGTAATTGGGCAGCGATACAACGCTTACGTGAGCGGATATAGTTAACTATAGAACTATATTATATTATTACGTAACAGCCATTTTTTTTTTATTTTGCAATACTTTGTGCGTAAGACATTTTGTATTTTTTTTTTAGTTATATGCTAATTTTTCTATTGTATTCCAAATGACAGTTGACAATTACAGTAAGACACTATTTGACATATTGCGCTTTACCTCATTTTATGTTTTTATGTCATTATATATATATGTCACATTATAGATATAATTTAGATTTTATTATTAATACAAATACCTTGTAAAATCCACAATAGTTCGACAAAAATATAATAAAAAAATAACACATTAAATACATAACCTTAAAATCAACTATTACCAAATAAATTATTAAATATACAATTTTTTTTTTTAAAGTAAATTTTAAGTAAAAACAACTTAAAAAAGATAGATGAATTTAACTTTTAAGTTAACAACAATGCTTAATCTTTTCTAACTTCTAACATACTCTGTCCGCACTCCGCTCCGTGTCGAGCTTATCTGCGCGGCTAACGGTATCGTGCGACGCTATGAAATGTTTTCACCTACTACACGGTGCTTTTACAACGAAATTTAAGGTAAAATATGAAAATACAAGTTTTTTTTTGTGCTCTGACTAAAAATTACGTTTAAAAAACCGAGAAACAAAATTTTGAAGTAATTATTTCTTTGTTACATACAAAAAAAACTGACAGATTTAGAAACATGGCGTATTTTTGACTGAATAGGTCATTTCTATTATTTTGTTTAATATTGTTTTATCCATACAAGGTTATATGTAGAAATAATAGTCTTACAATTATCCTTAATGGATAGAGTTATTCGTAGCTTTGCAACCTTCTGCCCCCTCCCCTCCACTCCCTCGCTCTCGGATTGAAAAATAACTAATTTATTTTAATTACTAATTTTATTTAGTTTAATTTATGTATAACATATATTAGGCGATCATGGAATCTGAACTCAAACGAATATTCGTTCTAACCTAAAAAAAAATAACCGAATATAAAGCTGACTAAACCTACATTTTTCCAAATTATAAATATAAATAAAAGAAATACAAAATATAAAAAAAAAATCGGTGATAATTCAACCTCTTAACCACCGCAATGACCACGATATGTAAACTAATGGTATTCTAACACGCGAGTATGAATATTGGTTTTAAACGATCGCTTTCTACCGTATATTATAATATTTATAATATTTAAATCACCCACAATCCATACAAATCACCCATCTGTTGACATTAGTGCGTTTTTGATATACAGAAAGTTATTTGAGGGCGTTCTTGGTCCAACGGCGCAGAAACTGACTGTAGACGCGACGGTTGTGGGTTCGATTGCAGCTCGGGGGAATGAGTTATTTTCATTTCCAAGCTACGGTAACGGTACAAAGTGCGGCGTTATTTTCCGACACACATCATACAATGTCTTGAAAATTCGATAGAAAGTGGTAACCGACTGTCTTAGAAATAAGTTCCCTCTTCTTATGCGGGATAGAGCGTGAAGCTATAAAAAAAAGAAAGTTTATTTCATAGTTTCGATTTGTAAACCAGTCCAATAAATAAAAATCAATATACATTATAAAATCAGCAATAAGTTACACCCCATCGCCTTAAACCAACAGCGACGTCGATATTAGAATATAAAAAATAAAATAATGCAAATATTTAAGATGTTAGACAAATTCCTTAGTAATTTAATTTGATAGAGTTCTATAATTAATAATAATTTTGCTAAAAAAAAAAAAATATATATTTGCAAATCGAAAGAGAATGAGTCAGTTTTATCACTTAGAAAACACATTTATTATAAAACATTCGATAGTTTTGTCGTTTGGTTTGATAAAATCCTTTCCTAGCTGTTATAAAAACGTCACATTATGTCTTAGTAATTTTCTTTATTTTTATTTTTATATTTTCTCTGCATATTAAATGCTCTTTATATATGTGTAGGTATACTTTCAATATTACATAAACATACATTTGTTCATGGAGATTTCTTTTTTACATAATATTGTTTAAAAATAAGTGCATATGAAAAAAAAATATATATTTTTATTGTATTGAAAAATTTTCTTTCATAACATTATTTCTGGCACATAAAGGCAGAGAGAACCTGGTATTTTCGAGACATTGCATCTGAAGTAGCGGACCGCGCTTTGTCTTGCTACGATTCAACCGAGTGGGAATTGAACCTATAACTATCGCTGTGTCGCTGTCGGCTTCTTTTTATCACTTAAATGTTTATTTTTTTTTCTAATTCACCGAAGCAGCGATTTATTGTTCCATTAATTAAAAAACATACTTGCCGCTTAAAGCATTTTTAATCTACATTATATTTTTTAAATAAATAAAATAATAAATAATTAATATTATTTTTCGTCACTCAAAAGAGGCGTCAGTATAAAATGGCCCTAAGAAATAATTTCTTTTATAATAGATATAACATATTCATGAATATGGTCGTTAGGTTGGTATGCTAACTATTCTGGCTTCTCCATACGAATCGACGTATTATAGTATTGAGTAGCCCTGATATATGGGATTATGGTAATATAATTAAATAACTTTTAAAGTATTAATGTCTAACATGACATTATTCTGATTATAATTTAGTCCAACGTTGGGCCAACTTGAGAATATTCATTCGCTTGATTATAGAACATTATTTTCTTTATATTAAAGCCCATGTTGGCCGTCAAAGTTGGTTGTGGAACGCCAATATGCCATCCCACCCACGTGATTTTTTATTTTATGTAATAAAGCTTTTAAAAAAAACTAATAAAAAGATACAATGCTGTTATAATAAGATGTTGTATTTTAATTGGATTTCCGTTAAATAAATTTTGGTTGTGAGTTATTTTAATTTGAATACATAATATATTAATCTAAAATTATATTAATTGGAGCTTAATATCATAAATTAAAACTTGTTGTTTAGTTAATTGTTGGGAAATTAAGTCAGAGTTAACAGACCTATGCTTTGAAAGTTCACTTTTTTTTAAATTCCTCACTTTGGTAACAAAATGAAGCGCGGAGTTAAGTTCCGTCACACACAATACGTAATATCTTAACACAAAGTTTCTTCTGCCTGACCTGCTATATGCGGGATACAGCGTGAAGCTACAGAATAATAAGTCACTAAAGCTTGACTCGAGACTAGTCGTGGCGCAGTGGCACGAAGTGTGACTGTAAAGCCGACTGGTTGTGGGTTCGATCCCCACTCGACGAGATGCAATATTTACTTAAAATTTATATTTCCATTTCTTCGCTCTGGTGTCGAGGCTAAGCGCGGCGTTGAGTTCTGCCACTCAACACGCAATGCCTCCAAAATTCAGCAGAAAGTGGGCAACGGAGTGTCTTAACACTAGGTTCCCTCTGCCTACCCTGCTGTGTGCGGGATACAGCGTGAAGCTGATTTATTAGATTTTATTTGATTTAAAGCTTGACTCTATGTATATAAAAATATTATTAAGCATATTTTTACATCAAAATTAACTATCTATTATTTTTGACAGGCTGCAAATCCTTTTTCAAGAGATCAGTGAGACGGAATCTTACTTACTCTTGTAGGGGGAACAGGAACTGCCCCATCGACCAGCACCATAGGAACCAATGCCAGTACTGCCGCCTCAGGAAATGTCTGAAAATGGGCATGAGGAGAGAAGGTAAGCTTAGAATAGTCAGACTTTTTCTTAATTTATCAATTTTATATTGAAGATTCTGTAGCTTTTCTTTGATTTATTTTATAATTTAAATGAAATGTCAGAAATATGACTGATTTATTTTACTAATATATTAATTTAAAATTACGTTAAACGTAACTAAGTTACGCCAACATTGGACGAAATAGGAAATTCTTCCGCACAACGCGTGTTATAGGATTTGAACGTAACGTGGAAATTTCTATAACATACAGTAACTAATACTTGTGATACATTGAAATTAATAACATAATATAATAGCCTAGAACATTCTCTATATATAACTCGATTAATGGTCTATTCAACACAAAAATGATTTTTTTATTCGAACCAATACTTCCTGAGATTATCGCGTTCAAGCTTCATAATATTAAGTATAGACAGCTAACCACATAGACACATACTCCATGTAGAATTTTAATCTACAGCCAACATGCAAGTTACGACTGTGTCCACCATATAATAATAATTTTTTATGGTATATATTGAGACATTTAAAAATATTATGAAGGTTTTTGTAGTTGAAGCTGTAGAAGTATATTATACTATATAAATACTATGTAAGTATATTTTACGGCTCGTACCGCG
>DWLH01001955.1:0-11649 GCA_018249795.1 Heliconius telesiphe telesiphe | reverse complement strand
CACTTTTATGACTTACACTTTTATGACTTACACTTTTATGACTTACACTTTTATGACTTACACTTTTATGACTTACACTTTTATGACTTACACTTTTATGACTTACACTTTTATGACTTACACTTTTGCATATATATGATAAATGATCCAGTAAATCAGTCTGTTGAATATTCTTTTTTCTTGTACTTGGGACAAAATCTTCATCGCTCTCTACAAATTGTAGCCATTGTGAAGAATGTATAAAATTAATTATAATGCTTATAACATTATGATCATCAACAGACAGAATCTTGTGAGTGTACCGGCGACATATTAGATACTTAATGCACGGTGGTTCTATTTTGCTCAATATCTTGACAACTGATTGATGTGGTAGTTCTGTTAACAAATAAAAAATATATAGTTATTTTAGTTTTACACAGTATTCGGCATATAGCAGGGCAGATGGAATCTAGGAACCTTATGTAATGACACTCCGTTCGCATTACAATACTTCCTTTAAACCATTTTCTGTTGAATTCTTGGGTGCTTTTTTCCACCACTCAACATGTGTGTGTCTTGCCTCGCTACCAGAGCGAGTCAATGTTAAATTACAAAATATTATGTATTTTATAAAATATTAAATATAATATATTAGCTAAAAAGAATAGGTTTAGAAAAGCTTTTGTGCTCCAAAAAACATTGTAAATTATATTTTATTTTGCACACAACAATATGGAATGTTTAATTTAATAAAAAGTTATGAGAAATGAAATAATAAATATCTGCCACAAGCTGTCGTAATTACAGACACACTTTGTGCCCCTGAGCCACGAGTGACATTATACGATAACAATAATTATTAATATTATACCATAAGACAAAATCACAATTACCTGAGATGATTTCATAAAATTTATTTTCAAAATTTGTTACATCCGGGGAAGAAAATGAATAGGTGCTGTTTGAATGAAAATGTATCGTTTGTACAAACATGTTTAACCAAAGCTGAAAATATCAAAAATATTATTGTCATTACATACACTACACTACTACTGTTCAGTGTTCAGGACGTCGCATTTCTTGATTTCGATTTCCACTTGTGGTAGCGAATTATTCACAATTTTCCTTTTGTCGCTTTCGTAGCAAGGCAATTTACGGAGTTAAGTTGCCCCCCGCCACAGCAATCAATCAAAAAGGGAGTATCTTAAATTCGGAATACAGTGAAGATAAGAAAAATCGCCCCTGCGCTGCAACAATCTCATTAATATAATAAATAAAAATATAATAATTTAATAATAGTATAATAATTATACTATATTTAATAAAAATATAATAAATGTGCCTATACATTAAATATCTTTGTGAAAAATATCCTTTAAAAATGTTAAAACACTAATAGAAGACAAATTATCTAGAGATATTTTCTGAGGGGATATTTTTATTAACTTCTAATATCTAACATTTTATTTTAAATAAAATTAGTTCAACGCTGTATGCCGCACACAGCAGGGTAGGCCGAGGCAACCTACAATTAAGACAGTCCGTTCCCCACTTTCCGCCGAAATCTGGAGGTATTGCGTGTTGAATGGCAGAATTCAACGCCGCGCTTTCTCTCGACACCAGAATAAAAATACAAATTATCATTTTTTTGTTTTTAACAGCTTCTGTTTATTGTTATTACATGTAGTTGAGGCCGACGTGACACAGGGGCACAGGGGTTTGTCTGTAACGCAACGGTTGTGGGTCAGACTCCCACTCGAGGGAATTAATTCTTATTTATTATAATTTTCATATCTTCGCTCTGGCACCAAGGCAAAAAGCCCAGCGTTCGCAATGCCTCGAAAAATTAACTAGGTCCCCTCTGCCTAACCCTGCTGCGTGAGGGATACATCGTGAAGCTTATTTAATTTTAATATTGTTAACAAATTTACTAACACTCAAAACTTTTATGTGTTCTTCTGGATAATCAAAATGAATGGAATATACGAATAATTTCATTATTTGTGTTCTCAGATAATTTTGTTTTCCACACAATATTTGTAAAAAAGACTGTCTCACTGCTGCTCTGAAAAAAAAATATTAATATTAATTATTTACTTGTATAGATCAGATTTGTGTGATGTGGTGGTATCACTCAAGGTATAGATCACTCGAGGTATAGATTTTTTTAAAATTCCAGCGCTCTGGTAACAAAACAAAGCGTGGCGTTGCGTACTGCTACTTAAAACTCAATATCTTGAATGTCCTTATTACTAGGTTCTCTCTGCCTACCCTGTTATAGGCATTTAAGGTAAGAAAAAGTAATTATGAAAATATTTAAATTAGCATTAATATAAAGTTATAAAACTTTAATTATCAGAAATAACATATAACATTATATTAGTTTTGTAATTCCAGCAATATTATTGAAACTAAAGTATTAATAAGTTATTTATAAGTTATCCGTTGTACACATTCTTTATGTTATTATAATTTTTCTTTTCTTTCTTTCTTGCGTGGTACATAAATAAATGAAAAAAAAGATAAGAAAATTAATTAACAGTATTTATGGTTAAGAAATATAAATGTAGGAAGGTAGCCAATGTCCAAATCAATACAATTTGCAAAACAACAGCTAACTCTATCAGCGTGAACTGAAAGAGACGCCAAAAACGTTGCAATAAATGTTTTGTGAAAAATAGCATAAGTAACGTTTTTAGCATCTCTTGTAAATTTCAAGAAACTGGAGCTGGGTATCACTGCTTGTTTAGTGATAGAATAACAGCATGCTTTATCTGGCCAGAGCTGGGAAATGAAAATAATTAGTGGCCAGTGAACTCAAAACCATCATGTCTACTGTCAAACACAATGCCACAATACTTTATCTATAATAATATAATGAAGCGGAAGAGTTTGTTTGATTGTTTAAACGCTAAGATCTCTAGTACTACTGGTCAGATTTACTTTTGGTTTCCGGAGTGCTATAGGCTATATAAAATTACGATTTAATTCTTAGTTAGATTTAAATAATTAAATAACAATAATTAGGAACGCTATTGTATTACTTTACCCTCATGCGCTGCAGAAATAGTTAAATATATGTACGTACATTGAACTACAAAAACATTCAGTTTCATTAGTTCTAAAATAAAGTCCGCGACAACATACAGGATGGAAGTGTAATTTTTTTTGACATTTTCTGACAAAAAATAATTGAAAACTGAAATGATTCCATTTTTTATTTGACAAAGATATTGAAACTTACGAACGCAAGATATCCTATAATCAAGGAAAAGCTTTGGCTTCTATAGCATGTAAATTGGACGTATACTTTTGGAGAAAATGTAAAATTTAAATAATGCAACACTTTATTTACGGCCTCAAGCATAGGCTCGAGTCCTGCGGGGAACGCCCTTGCCGCCGATTTCGTCCTCGCACTTTTTCAAAATTATAAAAAAATATTGAATGTTTAAATTATATAATCAATCTTATGCAGCATAATAAAATAAATATAGGTTGTACTCAGACGAAGCCGCGAGTGGGCCGCTAGTACATAATATATAAGTAATTGATTATAAATTTACCCCATATAAAAATATATGTCCATTTGTATTAATTCCATAACACTATGTAAAATCGCCATAAGCCTATCAATTCTTTCACTTTGTTTCAACATTTCATAAATTTCAAAAGTTTGTTGTTCCCAATTAAGTCTGTGCAAAGTTTCTTTTCTTCCATCATTATATTTAGATATGTATTTAATTTCTTTATCATCCTCACTGTACATCGGAATATCTTTTCTGTTGTTGCATAGTTCATCTTCCAATCTATTAAAACAATATTTGACAATACCATCTGAGTGGCCAAACTCTCTCCTCTTTGAATATGTTTGTGTTTTATCATCCATGGATTTATTTAAGAAATCAATGTAACATTTATTTATATCAGTGTGAGCTTTACAAGGTGGATGCACGTTAAAATGGTATGCCAATATTTCCCGGCATCTGTTTATTATATGATCTATTGAATATGATGTTGTAATGTCATTATGTGCATTCTGAAATCGGGAAATAATATATTTGTTAATTCACTCTGGATTTAGTTGTTTTCTTTTCCATTTTTTTTATAATATTATAGTTTTTCTCCACTCTACCTTTAAACAAGTGAAGCCAACATTTTTTAGCTTCACCCTGTATCCCACACAAAGATAAGCAGAAGAAACCTGGATACATAGTGTTAAGATACTTTATTTCTCACTTAGACTCTTTTGTTCGCCAATTTCTGCCGAATTCTAGAGACATTGTGTGTTGTGTGGAGTAACGCAATGATTTATCTCATTCATAGAGTGTGAAAATGTTTAATATTTCATTCCCTTGAGAAGGAATCGAACTCATAACTCTCACTTTGCAGTAGCACACTTGTGCCCCTAAACCTCTACAGCCACTAATAACTATTGAGGCCATTGTGATGCAGGGGCACAAGGGTGTGACTGTAATGCGACTTGTGGGTTCGATCCCCACTTCAGAGATTGAATTATTATTAACTAATTAATATTTTCATTTCTTCGCTCTGGCATTAAGGCGAAAACCCGAGTTCCGCCACTCAACAGGTGTACAGGATACAGAGTAAAGTGGAGCTGTATTTTTTTTTTGTTAGTTTTTAAAAAGGTAATCCAGTGACTAGGAAGTAGCATATTTACCAACATTATTTCCACAATGCCTCTTAACACATTTTCTGGAAGGTATTGAGTTGGAGTTATCCAATAAAAGCATGTTTCTAAGGCATCATACCATGTGTTTAGTCGCAGCTCATTTTCAAACATTGTGACTACTATAGAAGGCATAGCAGTTCGATTCAGCTGAAATCATATATTTTTATAAGATAGTATTTGTTTAGGTTGTTATGGCTACACAAAATTAGAACTTTTTTTCTCTACACAAAATTTGTGTTCAGTTCCATTATTGAATACACTCTGCAGGGTTCTAAAAAGCATGAGAACCCTCTATTAGTGAAGAGATTGATGACAGTTGTGGAGCGGGGGCACAAAGTGGAACTGTAAGACAGACTGGTTGTGACAGAGACCGTTGCTCTCACCGCTCCATTCCCTCTGCCTACCATGCTAGGTAAGTATAATATATCATTAATAAAGATGTGTAAACATCACAATTTCAAGGAAATTTGTAATTAAATAATATATGTCACTTCATACTGAAATCCGTAATCTTATAAAAATATGAAAATTTATGGAAAAATTATATAATATTTATTTTTGAAGTATATGGGTAGAAACTCAGTCTCACCCCCTGGGTTTTTTAACGATTTTGTTCAGTATCAGTAATTTAGATTTCATATCAGATTTAAGACCAATCTTACATTTTACTGACTAAAATGGAAGATTCTTCTGTAATGTAAGGTCTTTAAACTTATAGGTTTTTAGGTAGATACCGAAATTAAGAATTGCAAATAATAATTAAATATTACTTACTTTTGTTGAAGTATTCATACAAATCGAACATCTTGGGAAATTTAAAAGTTTCAAACGTTTTAAAGTATCTAACTGTGCAGTTTGTGACACTTTTATACTTGCTTTTATAAAATTAGTTTCTTCTATATTTCGCTCAGTAAGCTTAGAGCGCTTTACCGTTTTATTTTCTGAATACCTCACTCTTTTTCCTGGTGATATCTCCAAGTCATTGAATGTTACTCTTAAGTTACTTTCCATTGTGTATTTATATTAGTTTTACTAATATTTTTTTATAATATTCTAAAAACAATTCAGCAAGTTAGTGCTATAAAAATCATAAAAATTCTTTATCTAAAATATATAATAATACCTATATATACTATCTTTTTGTCCTTATATCCATTAAAGATAACGGGTTTAGTGCATATAATTCACTAATATTTATATCACTTGATAATAAAATTAAAATGTAGTGTAGGTATTATCGATTATATCATTACAAACATTGTGTTAAAATAATTATTTTATCAATTAGGAAGAAGTAATAAAATTTAGTACAGCATAGATGTTGATATACTTGTTGTTTACCTTTGTTGTTTTATGAACTTTACATATTTAAGGCGTCATTCCTCACAGTATACTCCTAATATATTTGAATTTGTAACTTAAATAACCAGTTTCTAGTCTACGTTATTTATTTATATTTCATATTATTACTATCTAATTTAAAGTTAACGTGAACTATATTTATTTGACTGTTTATAATATTTATATATATGTGATAACAAATGAATCATGACCACAGACCATATATCCCCTGATGACATAAAGTTAACCATAGGATAGAGACTATATAGCGAGTAGTGTCAAAAGTTAATTTGTAAAATAGTTTTAAGACAAATAATAGCCTAAATATTTTAATACTTTTATATTATTATTTAATAACTATAATAACATACATTTTAAGTTAGTTTAAAGTTTTCATTTTTATTTTAAAGAAGTTGATAGGAATAGGATAGGAATATCAAGGAATATCCTATCTTCTTCTATCAGGATATAATCAATAAAGGTATCAAAGATAGTAATTAGTAAGAGGGTAATTGTAGTGCAATGTTTCAAAATGGACCATCTTATAAACATACTTTTAGATCACGCCTCACGCCTCACACAGAATAAAAAAAATAGTGATCATGTTATAAGCATTGAAAATGTGTATAAAGAAAAAGACAATATAATAAAAAAACTTTTCAGTGACAGTGATGATTTCTTTTCAAGCATTCAATATTTTAATTTATTTTTGATTATGAATCAAAATAATATTGTGGTACAAAACAACTAAAATATCTCTAATCAAAGCACACTTACAATTGCAATAGATTTAATTACAAAAATAAAAACAAATCTAGACCAAATATATCTCTAAATATTTATGTTGAATTAAAAGTTGATACTATAAGCTTCTTCAAAAGTTTTATAATATGGGAGTTACGAGTGTAACATTGAAGATGTTCAAGTCATTTTCACAAAATATAATTGAAGCTGTAAAAATAGATAATGAGTTCTTTCCCAATTATGATATACCTACTTAATTTTTTTCTCATGGATCTCTTTTAGCTGATTCTGGTGGACCAACAAAATTTTTACTATATTCCCAAAAATCGACAAAACATGTCATGATTTCATTTAATATATCTTTGCGTTGCGGCTGAATACCAACCACCAATTAGTAATATTAAAAAAAAAGTGATTCGTTTAAAAAAAAACGACTGTGCTGTGAGTGAATGTCCAAAATGTTTACTTCTAATGATCAATGTGCTTACATTGATAGGTGAAGTCAAGCTTATATTTTCAGATACATTTCTTGGACCCCCGATTACGAATTGTGAACCCTAATTTTTTTGTCACGCTAACGTAGACCCCCGTAGAGTCTCCCGTGAGAGACATTATCATACAACGTAATAGAGGTGCTTTATACGACGATCGGTAATGCCTTGGAGCCCGTTTTTCTTCTCTAATCTGAACTTAGTTAAGGGATATATTGAGAAGAAACCTTATTGCAATTTACAAAATTATTAAGAATAACATAACAGTCTGTGTTATAAAGGATACCTCAAAGTCTATATGTGTAGTACACATATCAATCACATACATCACATATCTTTAGACTTTACTCTAAAACTTACACTCAGTAAATGTCACAGCAAAAAATAAAATGAGCAAAAAGATATATAACACAATCACATAAAGAATAAATGAGGCCGTCGTGGCGCAGGGGCACAAACGTGTGACTGAAACGCGATAGTTGTGAGTTCGATTCTCACTTGAGGGGGAATGAATAATTATTTATAAATATTTCCATTTCTTTGCTTTGGTTACAAGGCAAAAAGCGCGGCGTTGAGTTTCGCCACTCAACACACAATACCTCAAAAATTCGGCGGAAAGTCGGAAATGAGGTAACTAAAACACTATTTTTTTCCCTGCTTATTTGGAGGAATAAAATATTTAATATTTTCATTTCCCCACTATTGTAACTAGCGTGGCGTTAAGTTCCGCCGCTCAACACGCAATGCCTAGAGAATTCGGTGAAAAATAGGGAACGGAGTGTCTTAATACTAAGTTCTCGTGTTCCCTCTGTGTACCCTGCAATTTGTGGAATACCGCGTAAAAGTTGATAGGATTCATAGGTGGACCAGGGGTAGGGTTAGTCCAGAACTGAGGTGGCCTAGAACCGCTTTTCGGTGATCGCGAGGTATGTTCCGCCTAAAAAAATAGGTTTTCGTCACGTTGAATCGATTCCCGCTATTCATTTCGCCCTATCTCTTCAGTATAGTGAGATAGTTTATGATTCTCAACAACTCCACTATCCCTCATTAATTCTTAATTACTACCACACTTTGCTTCTCAGAAGCGACCATACGCATTCTTAATTACCTGACTTAAGCAAAAAAACGCTGTTGTGTAGGTATGTGCTTACAAATAAAATCTTTATTTTAGTAACGTACCTACTCATACACAATTGTCTGTACATAGGTACTTTAACTTCAAAATCAATTCCTTTGCTAACGTACGAGGTGTGTTCAAAAAGTATCGCGAATTTTGTGTGTTTTCACAAATTATTTATTTATTCGTGAATATCTATTTTGTGCCCTTCAAAGTAATGCCCCTGGGATATTATACATTTGTGCCAACGTTTTTTCCAATCTTCGAAGGACTTCAAAAAATATTTTTTTTGTATCCTGTTCAGCTCCTCGTACATCAGAAATTTAAAATTATGCACACTCATTAATCTGCATTTTCGTCTGTTTCTCTGTTGAGCAAAACACTCAAAAATTGTATTACCTACCTTTCTTTGACGACGAGCGAGATGTGCCACTGACTCGACACAAGTTAAAAATAACCAACAGTAATGACATACACGAGCTCTTTGAGATGTGTCGGGAGAGCATGCAAAGACGGTGGGACATCATCTATATGGACAAATACGATGCGGCTACAGCTACGCATCTCATCAAGATAGAGGGGTAGAGGGTATCAAGAGAGAGGGGGGCAACATGTCAGTACACGCATTAAGTATTTCACGATTACAAACAGCGATAACTTTAAAAAGACCAAGGATGTTATATATCTAATATTGAAAGAAATTACTGACACTCCAGATTGTAGAAAATACCATTATTAAGATAATAATGTAATAATATGAATACGATACAAATTTTCAATAAATCATTTTATGAAACTTTTTGTTTTTCATTTCCTATGCCCAGTCTTAGTAAGATTCTTAAACGTGATGTACATCTATACTAATATAATAAAGCGGAAGAGTTTGTTTGTTTGTTTGCTTAAACGCTAAGATCTCTGGATCTACTGGTCGGATTTACTTTGTTTTTGATTTGTGTGGAAGCTGGATTCTTCAGAAGTGCTATAGGCGATATAACATTACATTACACATTTATTCTAAATATATTAAAATACTTTCTAATTTGACATGCAATTTATTCTGACATGTTAATAACAACCGACCGTTGCTAAGCAATAGTTTGCAAAGTTTGTTGTTTTAGGAAAACGTCACCCAAAATGAACTTGCTTGCTTGATATTCATCATTATGAACATAAATATAAAAGTCACTTTTAGCATTTTATCCAGATTGAAATTATAGTTTACTGTATAACATATACTATTAAATAATTAAGGAGATGTCATGATTTGAAATGACCTAGCCTTTGGGCGGCATAGTACGACCTACGCAAATGGGCAGAATTTTTTATACATTTACGAAATATTGTTAATTTTTATGTAATTATTTGCTGTTTATAATTAATTTAAATTACACTTTGGTTCTCTACTTCTTTTCTTGGCATGGTCTAAAGTTTGGTCCTGCGTGACATTGCCCGCTACTTTTTATTTATTATTTATCTATACTATTGAAAATACATTTATATTGAAACACATTTATATTGAAAACTTACGACCGAAAGTTATTTCATCATCAAGAAAATTTAAAAAAGATAATTTTCGGCTTTTATCTATACTAATATATAAAAGGTGAAAATTATATTTGTTTAAAATAAATTATGTTTGCTTAAACTCTAGGATCTCTGGATCGACTGGTCCGATTTACTTACTATTGTTTGAAAGCTACGTTTTTCAGAAGTGATATAGGCTATGTAATATTATGGTGTACGTATTAGTTAGCCTTAAATAACGAAATAACTAAAATAATGAACGCCATCGAATTGCTTTAAGCGCGTGCGCTGCAAATATAGTAAAATATATGTCAGTACATTGTATGGAAGAATTGTTCTATTTTATTAGTTCTAAAAAAAAGACCGTGATACGGTATATCTATCTCGCTAAATAAATAAGTCACAATAAGATATTTTGTGATAAAAAAATAATTGAAAATTGCAAGGTGATATTTTACCGTTTTTTATTTGATAAAGATATTGAAACTTACGAGCGAAAGTTATTCCATCAAGGAATTTTTATAAAGAAATACAATAAAAAAAACGTATACTTTTTGAGAAAATATAAATTTTAAATAATTCAACGCTCCGTTTACGGCCGCAAGTATAGGCATGAGTTCAGCGGGGCACGCCCTTGCCGCCGATATCGTCCTCGCAAGCAGCCATGTTAGTGCTTGCACTTTCTCAAAATTATTGAATGTATAAATTATATTAATATTAATTATATAATTTATATTGATTATCCTATGGAAAATGCAGGATAATAAAACAATTATAAGTGGTATGCGAGCGAAGCCGCGAATGGGCCGCTAGTCTTTTCGATAAAAATGAATTACTTTATTTATCCGTTTACCGCTATAGTTGCAGGGCCTAGTGTATATGGGAAGTCAAATTTCGTTACAAAAATAATGGTACTTTGATGAAATGCAACCAATGAATAAGAGAACCAATGTTGCATACGTACCGGGAGTACCGGACATGTCAATGTTTAGTGGTAAACAAAACACCCACAGCTACTTATAATTGATGGCCTAATGAAAGAATCAGATGGCCAAGTAGTTGATATATTTACTAACGGCAATCGTCATAGAAATTTGAGTGTATTCTTTATTATTCAAAATATATTCCATCGGGGGAGTTCAAAGAGATATGTCACTTAATACTAGTTTCTTCATATATTTAAAAAATCCTAAAGATAAAACACAAATAAGGCATTTAGCTCGCCAAGTTTTTCCGGATAACCCCTATAATAATGAAGAGGCCTATAGAGATACAACTAAAGAAGCACATGGATATCTAATGATAGATTTGGAACAAAGTAAACAATGAATTATTTATCAATAACTTTGTTTTATTAACATTAATAACAACACCACTCTCTCTCGAGTAACAACTCCAGAGATAAAAATCCTGCTTTTCCTGAGCATAATATTCCGTGATTTCAAGCAAATCAGGACGGCGAGAAATTGCTCAAAATAGTGTTTCAACATTTTCTTATAGATATGTCTATCCACAATACTACACAGATAAAGATGTATCTAATAAAAGCACGTTGGAAAAGACAACATGTAGGTTCTGTAGGTTATAAGCAGATAGATATCAAGTATTAACGATTTAATCCAATATAGTCTTAGAAACAAAAAAATATTTATTGTAATTATACGGCCTACAGGTTGGAATATTGAAAAATATTGATTCAGAGTTTGCCGCAACCGACTAAATAAGTTCGTGATTACCCATACTTTCTTAAATAACGCTCT
>DWLH01001954.1:0-11649 GCA_018249795.1 Heliconius telesiphe telesiphe | reverse complement strand
TTTTAGGTCAGGGAACCATAAGAATGGGAGTTGTGAATTAGGGGATTTCAGATCCTTACCTGAACCCTGAGCAGATAGTAAGGTGTGTAGGGATATGAGTAGGGAATGGTTTGAGTGTAGATAAATATACAGACAACAAGAATTAGTAGCAGAAGAAGCCAGAATTTTAAAACCTCCTTTAATTTTAATCTAATATCCAGGGGTGTCTGACCCCAGGTAGAAGCAGCACTCTTCAGACTTTAACTCTCAAGGAGTTAGGTAAAAGAATGTCATTGGTGGTAAAGGAGTGCAGTGGGAAAAAATATGTATCTAATAATGAAAAAACATTAGAATTTTTTAATATTATAATTTTAAAATTGTGAAACAATACTTTCAAATTAATTTAACATTTTCTGGTTGCATTGAGTGTTGAATGTAGGAACTCAACGCCTCACTTTGCCTTGTTTCTCAAGCAAATGAAAATATTAAATATTTAACTTTGTTGAGTAGGAATCGAACCCACAACTTGCCCTATTCACTGTCACACGCTTGTGACCCTGAGCCATGACTGGCCACTAAATAAAACGAAAACATTTTAACTAATATGAAATCTAATACTATCAACAAGAAAAAAAAAAACACCAAATACATAAAAAATCAACTAACCTATAATACTCAGATGCAAGCTTATAAAACCTGCCATGCACTGGAGTCACCCCATCAGCATCTTCCAGCGTGTTTTCCAGCTGTTCTATAATCTTCTCAGTGGAGTCCAGATCTTCAAGGTGTTCCAGATAGATCTGACCTTGCAGAACCTACAAAAAAGGGACTGATAATGAAAAACCACCAACACAAAGACCTCCAACATAAAAAATAAACCAATTAGAAAAGAGCTGATAATTATGACACTGTTGAATATATATTTTTTGATTAAAAAAAACTTGTTTAGGCATCATTTAGCCTTAAGTTTAGAGTAATTATTTAAAATTTATTCATGTTGTAATGTAAAATAAAAATGATATGAAAAAAAGGGTATGTACCAACTGTAGTCAACAGTTTAAAAAAAATCCCCTTAATATTTTACGGATATATAGTGAAGCTAAAAAATACAAAACAATATTTAAAACTACATTTGACATCCGATCGGGTGTTAAACGAGGTTGCGCCATGTCAGCTTGGTTGTTCAATTTGTATTTGGATAGCTGTCTCCAAGGAGTGAAACAAAGCGATATGGGAGTGAAAGTAGGTGACTTGAGTGTGAATTGCCTGCTCTACGCAGATGATGCAGTGCTTATTGCATCATCAGAATGCGAGTTGCAGGCATTGGTCACCACTCTGAAAGAAGGCTGTGAATATAATGGTCTAAGCCTCAACGCAAATAAGACAAAGGTTCTGATTTTTGAAAGAGATGAAGAAAGGATGGCATGCAATATCAGTGTAAATGGTAAGAAAGTATTAGAACAAGTGAATGAAATGGTATATTTGAGAAGTATTTTCAGTAGAGATGGAAGATACGAGATGGATGTGGAAAGGCGTATTGCTGCCGGTAACAGTGTTAACGGAGCCTTATCTGCATTGATGAGACGGCGAAATGTCAGCACAGCTGCGCGTTTGGCCGTACACAATGCAGTGTTGGTACTGACTTTGTTATATGGCAGCGAAACGTGGGTATTACAGAAGAAGAACGAAAGAAAGATGAATGCTGTGGAGATGCGATATCTTCGTAGGATATGCGGAGTCAGCTTAGCTGATCGAATTCACAATGAAGAGTGAGAATGAAGAAGAATATGCTCAGCTGGTTTGGGCACGTCAAACAAATGTGTGATGAAAGAATGGCAAAAAAGATTTATGATGGAAAAGTGAGCGGTAAGAGAGGTAGGGGGAGACCTCGGTTGACCTTCAAAAGCACAGTATCAAAGATACTAGAGGAAGGTCACGTAAAAAGCATGAGGACCCCCCCGGAGGGCATGTATGAAGAGGTTGATGACAGTGGACGAGGCGAAAGAGGTATGTAGAGACCGTAGCATTTGGTGCTCTGTTCTCTCTGACTACCCCGCTAGGGATAAAGCGTGAAGTTAGTAGTAGTAGTAATATTTAAAACTAAAATATAAAAAATCTACTTACTTTACACAGAGCTAATGCTTCATCATTCATCTTAACTTTAGTCTCGACTTTCTCTAGGAATGTGATAGCTTCTTTCTTGTCGGAGTACTGTTGCACAATGTGGGCAACTATTTCCACTAAGGAAAGGGGATTTATTCTGAAAAAAGATACAAATATATTGATAGCCCCTACATATTAAAGGACACATAAAAAAGGTCTTACTCATAAAAAAATAATAATAAATGTATGTTGTTATACATATGCTGCAAGGTGTAAGCTGAGTTTTACATTTGTGTAAGTGATCACAAAAAGTAGACCCAGAAAGGTTTTTTATTTCATATTACTTAACTAATTGCATATTAAATAAATCAGCTTTGCTGTATACCATATGTACCCAGTAAGGTAGGCAGAGGAAGTCAACATCATTCAAAAAAATCTAAATTAAAAGAAACAAGAAATGACTTGCAAAATCTAATTACTTCCTTTCTTTTCCTTTACACTTTTCTTTCTTCCTACTTAATCCCTCATATAGCATGGGGGCAGACAGAAGGGAATTAAGGCATTCCATTCCCTTCTCCAATCCAATTTTTGATATTACATGTTCAGTGGCAGAACTCACCCTGTGTCTTGATATCAGAGCAAGGATATGAAAATAGTATGTCATTCCCTCTAATAGGAAACGCATCCACCACCATCGCGTTTACAGCATACTTACTTGTTCTCAAATATTGTAATAAAGTTGCTGTAAAGCTGTATTAGATTGTCGCCAGTCTGCAAGGAGGGGTGTTTCACGAAATCCATCAGTTTCAACGTAAGCTGATGCCATAGCCTGAAAAGTAATTGCCATCACATTTTATTTATATAACTAATAACATGAAATGATGAAATGGAAATAGCTGTTGTGATGACATAGGATACATAGTAAGTGCGGAGGCGGCTCTGATAGCAGGTACCTATAGTAGGTTATATTGGAAGGATTCACGAAATGTAGCCTTCCCTGATCAATGGACTGAATAAACAAAAAAATATTATTTAATTCTTACCACCTTCCTGAGATTAGCGCGTTGAACGAAAGAAAAGCATTATTATATAGAAATATACAATAAATGAATAAAACTTACTTCTTATTATAAAACTCTTCTAATTTAGCCCAATCTGTAGCTAGTTCGGGGTCAGAAGTTTGTTTTTTTGATAGAAAATCATTTGCATCAACAACAGCGAACTTTACGGTAGCCATGTTTCTGAATTGTATCGAGTAATTGTGTGAAGTTAGCTGCAAGTGAAATGACAATTGACATATTAGTTTTTTTACGCAGAAGTATTAAGCTAGACAGCCTTTTAAGCATTATTGTTTTCTGTTTAAGATAAAGTATAAATATTTAAGTTTTGTATAAATATTTAAATGTTCAAAGAAATGTTAAGCAAATTATAAAAATGGTATTTTTTTTTATAAATGATTCTTGTGTTATAAACTGTTATAACTTTTTACCTTTTATAGTAGTTACTATAGGTTCCTTTCTTGTGATAAAATTTGTAGATTTCTACAAAATTATATATATTAAAAATAAAATTATAATTATTCAATTCAATTTGATAACGATTTTGCGAGTTTAATAACTATATAAAATAAGAAAGAATGAAACGCCATCTAGTGTCTAGTAGAAATATTATATAGTATTATATAGATGGCGTCCTATGCAAATTTATTGTAGAGACGACTAGATGTTGTTTTTAATTTGTATTTTACTCTATTTTTATAATTAATTAAATTTATAATTAAATCTATTTGAAGATTGAGAAAAAGAAGAAGTAGACATGAAATATTTTTTTATAAAAAATAAAGATATAATAGTAGTAATAATAATGTGTTTTAGTAGTTTATGAAAAAATAAGCTCTAGGATATAGTATAAAATGAATTGTAACATGAAATATTTCAGATGTTAATGCGAACATGAACTTTTTGTAGGTAACAGAAAGAAAAAGCTGATAGTCAGTAAGCAGTTTTTTTTATTAGAATTAACGAGTTAATTTATGTAAAGACTATCCAATTACATTAAAATACTTACGAAAAACTAGATAAATAAATAGATAAATAAATAATAATAGTTACTTAAATTGGCCTCATAGGCTTGTCGTCTATGACACGGCGTAGAAGCACGGCGCGGCGGCGGTTCTAGATTTCGACGGAAAATGGAGAACGGATTATTTTAACCCAGGTTCCCTCTGCATACCTTGCTGTGCGCGAGGTACAGCGTGAAGCTAAAAGAAGTAAAGTCTAAGTTTAGAACATTTTATTAAAAAAGGTAAATTGAGGCCATATTATAAGAGCTATAATGATAAAAGAATCAATAGGTTCTTTAAGACATCACTTTATTTGTATTATTAAAATCAAAACAGTTGTTATTGTTAAAAAATATAATAAAACTATTAAATATAGACAGTAATATGACACAGACAGATACGACGCTTGACCTTCGAAAATACAGCATCGATGATACTGGAGGAAGGTCACTTAAAAAGCATAGGGACTCCCCGAAGAGCATATATGAGTGGGTTGATGACAGTGGCCTAGGTGTAAGAGATATGAAGAAGCTGCAGCGGGTGACACTCTACTGAGACAACAAATTGGCTACAACATGGGCCCAGGGTGATTTGGGACTTTACCGGTGGAATTTCATATTTGCCTATTGATAATTATATCTTAGTTCATGCTATTATCAGTCCATCTTCGTCTGCATAAGCCTCTATAGCCTAACCCGTCACACCACGTGGGGAGAGGTTCTATAATATATAAAAATATAATAATCTATAAATGTCAGATGAAGAATAACATGTAATAAGCAAATGTCTATGAAATGAACACTTATAATAAATAATATATAGTTAAAAAAAAAAAAAAAAATCTACACAAAGTGCTACAAATGGTATAATGCTCGGAGATATAAATTATATGAGCCCACACTCGAGTGGATCACTAGAAACCTCTAAAAGGTTTCACTATTAGGATCCTGACTCCATCATCAGACCAGCTCGTTGATAGCTAGCTGCCAAAGCTTCATGACGATACAATTATTACAAGTTGAGTCAATTTGAGTTTCTTATATGTTCTTACATAGTTACATACGAGTTACAAGTCAACCAATAACAGCATGTTAATATAAAATAGAGTGACGAAGCTCTTAGGATTCGCTTTAGTGCGAGTGTCTATCGGATTGCAGGACGAGGAGCTCCTCCAGCGCCTGGGACTTGTGGACGCTGGTCAACGCTTACAACGCTTACATCTACTGTTCATTGTAAATTACTAAATACATTATTATTTATTCTTTGTTTTTAAGTAAAGTAAATAACATAACCTCTTCCATTGCGAAAATATCGTAGTGACCAATAACTCCGTTCTGTTTATGCCTCAAATTTCTTATAACAATATGTATTTAAATATAATTTGGTTTTCTGCAATCTTGTTATTATAATCATATATTAGATATGAGAAGATTTTTCGTATGGAGGACGATTTCTTTTTTATTTACATACACGTGTATTACAGCTTACCAAATAATTTTTGCATAGTAACTAAATATTCATGATTTTTTTTTCAAAATCTATTATTTTAGGAGAAAGGCTGTGATTAATACTCAATTGAGTATTAATGATATAAAATATATTTTTTGTATCGTAGGATTTGTAAAAAGAGCTTAAGTGACCCAATACTTTATCCTCCACTTAAGGCTATCATACAAACGGTTATCTTTTAAACATAAAATTATACTTACTTTATGTATTTTTTGATATATAAAAATATATATTTTTTTAATTTAAAATATTTTTATTATTTTATATGTAATTAAAAGGCTTTTAATATATATGTCTCTACATTACATATAATCATAATAAGTAATTATTAAATGTAATAAATGGTTTTTTTTTCAATATTCCCTGATTCTAAATTTGGATCCCAAATTCCATATAAAGTAATAATATAAATTAATTTAAATAATAGATAAACTAAAAAGTAACTATGATAAGCAAGGGGAGTTGTTACCTTTACTATCGAGGGGCATAGACCCGCCCTATCTTCATTTGCATATAATAAAATAGTTTTATTACATATGCATGTACGTATGTATAACGTTCATTTGCATAATTATATTTATTTATTTTTATTATATGTATTATTTTGTGGGGTAAAGAAAGTGAGTCGTCACTTTGTTTTTTTAATGACAATAATGACAATCCTTCGTTTATTACTTAAGTTAAGTTTCTTGTCGATTCTTCTCAGCTGAAGTGCCTTCCTCAGCGGTGGTAGCTTCCTGTAGGACAGACACTATTGACATTTCTATGTAACTTGACGATTCAAAAGAAGCCTGTAATGGTCTTTTTGAATAAATCATATTTCGATTTTGATTTTAAATATTTTTTACGCAACTTTGACGTATGCTAACCTACTAGAATAGCCAGAGATAATCTAACTATAAGCCTTATCTTTTTATTCTTATTAATAATGGATAATAATCAATTATAGATTTATATTATACTTTCTCAATTATGTTATTAAAAAATTGTTAAGAACTAGCCTAAATAGGATATTTTATTTATTATTTTATATCTTTGAACACTAAGAAATAACTTTTTAGTTTTTTGATAATAGAAACTAATTAATCTCAATAGAAAAAAATCTATATTTAAATTTATCTATCTTGTTAGCATAAAAAAATAAACAAAAGTAAAAAGTAAATAAATAACTGATAATTAAAACTCTTGACATAAAAAGCTTGTTGAAAACTTTTAAACAAAAAAAAATTATATCAAAATCGGTTCATCCGTTTGGGAGATATGACAGACATACAGATACATAGAGATACATACATACATATACAGACACGTCACACCCCCAACATCCCTCTATTTTTTATATCGCGGGTAAAAAGTTACAAGTAGCTGAAGCTCTAATGATAAACGGAATAATAAAAATATATTTATAAAGAATGTTTTAGGGGATTTTTTTAGTTAGTTTGTTTTCTTTTGTATTTATAATAAAATAGTCATAGTTCGTTTCTATCGTTCCCGTAAGAATTTCCAACTCCCTTCTCTTAGTGTTCTCCTACACTCTCTAACCTACCTCGGTCCAGCAGTTTCGTGTGTACAGTCACTCGATAACGGGGGAATTTGTTTATTACTATTTCTTTCTTCTATTTTTTAAATAAATAAAAATAAAATATATTTTATATAAATATTTAAGAAAAATAGTAACAAATTTTAGTAGAAATAATAATACTGAAGAAAGAAAGTAAAATAAAATTTTCTTTCGTTTTTTTTCCAATTATGGCTCTTTATTAAAATGTGTACTTACTTATAAAGCAGTATATTGTAGTAATCAAAATAAAATCAAAGGACAAGTTATTTATTTATAATTTTTGGTATATTCACCATAAAAAGTGTACCTACACTTATTTCAAAGTTAAAAATAATTACTATAATAGTTATACATATCATATTTCGAAGAAGTTACTAAATAAAAAAATACATAATAATTTGATTTATTTTGAATCATAAAGGTACAATTAAATCAACATTCATTAGAAGTAAAATATTTCACGGTAAGCGTATCTAAATTTTTTACCACTTTCAGTTAAAATATTGTATAAATATATGATTTTATTTTTATCCCTAATTATTATAGTAATAAAAAATTAAGTACTTTTTAATTTCGACTTTACTTTTTCATTACATATATAAAAAATGTCTAGGACTCTTTATATTCAGTCATATTTTACAGGAATATAACAAGGAGTGGAGAATATAATGTTACTAAGCCTGATTGATTTATTCTCCACATAATTTATAATAAAGACTAATAAACAGACAAAAAAAATCTGAAGTCAAATTAAAAAATAAATATGTAATGTAACACCTAGTGCGTTGGGCTCACGGCAGTCAAGACGGAATAGTTGTGAATTGATGAAAAGTGAAGAATAAATAGTGTCTTGTCACTAAGTGTTTTCTGCTTAACCTAAGATGATGAGTTTGATAACTTTTTTTTTATAAATAGCAGCTTCATAGTGTATCCCGCATGATAAGACACTCCGTTCGCCATATTTTCTCAATTTTAGAGACATTATGTATTAGGTAGCGGAGCTCAACACCGCATATTGTCTTGTTATTTTATAATATTAACTCCTATATTACTTCTCATACGAGCTTATATTGTAAGCTATTTATTTATTTTATGTGCCTACATACATGTTTTAAAATGTAGTATAATAAAACAATAACCTAAGGATACATTCGACTGTTTCAATTTTAATTTTGAGAAAGATTTTTCTTATAAATTAATATGAATTAACATTTCAATAAAATATAATTTACTTTTACTCTACAGCTTCAGCCATTTTTAATTATCAAACTGAAGTGTTTAAATAGAGATAAAAGATATATATACTATGTTATGGTATTTTACATTTGTAATTCCTATCACAATTCACCCCTGAATTTAATAATATGTTAAAATAAATATTTTTTTCGTAAATAGGCCCAATTTTCTTCCAATTTCAATACTAATAACAAAAATCTTCCAGTACACCTAAACTCAAAATGAAAATTTCTCGAAATTTCGAAAGCATCGAAGTTAGGTACCTAAAGTATATACCATACCTACATTAGGATTCTTCATTTAGGCATAAAACGGTCCGCGAGGTCGTACAACAAGGTTACTCGGCGCGAGAGTCGGCTGACGCCATTTCGTTAGTGCCAGTCGTCGGAGCACGGCGTGCTCGCGGACCCCCACGAACTACCCTTCTAACTACCCTACCCTTTAAGCTCAACCCCTAAGCTAAAAAACCCTCCGACATATATAAAACTAAGCGCCTTACTCTATCGGACCATTTACTGTCTCTATACCATTTTGTGAGGCACATAACCATTTTTTTGACTTGAATCATAATTTCTACTAGCTATATAGAATCACGCGAGTTCCATTCTCAATACAAAGGCCCTTATCTATCCGTTATCCCTTATCAGTGGATTATTATCGGGAAAGTATAGTGTAGAGACGGTCTGCGGCGCGCGTTGCTGTCACGGTAGGCCTAAATGTACGGGCGGCGGGTGACCGCGCAAATTTTTCGCAAACATTTTGCCTTTTAAAATCCAATAAGATTCTTATAGGCCTATTTAGGAAGTGTTCATTTTGGAACCTTTGGACCCTGGACTGTGTGATTGAAGGTATTTTCTCGAAAAATTCCCCTTTTTAAATAGATTTTTTGGTGGTTTTGTGCAGTGAGTGTGCGTAGACGCGGACGCTTGTGGACTTGTGCTTTGGAAACTTTTACCGTTGAAGGATTTTGTAATTTTACCCTCAAATATGTAAGTATATACTTTATTTTATTTAAAATGAGATTTTTTTTGTAAAATATAAATATTAAAGGTATTTTAGAACCTTTTTCCAAAAAAATCTCAAAATTGCTTTATAGAGTAATAAAACAATATTTTTGAGCTTTAAAATAATGAATTGACGTTTTTTTTATTAAAAACTATAGAAACTAGAACTTCAAAATATATTTTATATAAATTTTAGCTTATTTAAAAACACCTAAAAATATATATAAATATAGTATGATCTGTCTTTATCTCGCAATACAGAGTTACATAAATGAAGGCATTTTACGAACAGATCTTAATTTATTGTTACGGAAAAATAAAACAAAACATATTATTATATTATATTTATTAATAAAAAAATACAATTAAATTGCATGACACGTCAACATTTATGTTTGAAAGTAAAAAAATAACAAATTTTAACAATGTTTAGAAGCTCTATCATTAATAATTTACATTATATGTAGAGTCGAATAACATGAATTCAAATTGAACATTATTATATAAAGAATAAGTTCCTTCAAATATATGAAAACTTCATTTCTAATTGATATATGAAATAGCTTACGTGACTTAGGCCGCGTGGCATTACTAAATAATCATTTTATTGATTCCTCTAATTTATATAAAGTTATTTTATTATAATACATACCATATTTCGTATATACTTTGTAAACACACATTTTATACTTGTACAAACACAATATAAGTTGAAATTATGAAATTTTCAAAAAGCCTACAATTAGCCTAGAAATATAATATAGGTTTAATCTTTTCCGTTTAACATGCGCATGATTTTAATTTAAATGACATATGAGATTCTAATATTTCTTGAAATTTTAACTTAATATATATATTTAAATACTTATAATCTGAAACTGATAGTTGAATTTCCATTAAATTACCAAAATGATATAAATTCAGTCGGTCATTTCATCGTATGACCTAATCGAGGTTACTCTGGTCTAGTCTCTATTAAGGATGGAACTAGTAATATGCACACTACAGCGAAACATGCAAATATTAGTTCTATTTTAATTTCCTTAAAATCGTTGTAAATGTTAATAAGAATAATAAAAATATACTCTTTTTCAATGTTTTATTTTTTTTGTAATAATTAAGAGACATTTTCTATAATATTAACTATTATTACATTAAAGACAAAATAAGGAGTCAAATTTCACCATTCAACAGAAAATATGACGAATTCGGATGAAAAGTGGAGAATGGCATGTTTTGACACTAAGTTTTCTCTGGTTACCCTGCTTGATACAATGTGACGCTGAAAATAATATTTTTTAATATTATATAATTATATATATTTTTTAAAAATATTACATAGAATAACTGTTTTGTAATAATTGATCTAGTCAATGCCAAAATCTGACATAGAAGGTCATTTTTGCTTGTGATCATATGCTAAATCCCGCAGAGAAAGCTAGGTATAGCTAACCTAGTAGTCAGACACTCCGTTCTCCACGCATTTCTCAATTTGCGTGACATTTTGTGTTGAGTTTAACAAAGCAGGGAAATGATAATTTATCAAATTTCAATTCCCCTAACTGGAAATCGAACCAACAACAGTCACGTGTACACTCAGACGTTCGACAGTGCCCAAAAAATGTATATAAATAGCTTTTAAAGTTTACGTAACATGTAATTAATATGGTAGAGCAAATTTGATTTCTCCCCCAAAAACCTCCGCGGGATATAAAGTATCCTATATCCGTTTCCGTGTCACATTGTATCCGTGGGCCAATTTTCGTGGTTTTATTTTTCTTATATATATTATACACATGTATTGTGGTGTATAGGATTGTACATTTTGTTTCTATTTTGTAATATAATGCAATATACTTTATTGCACATAAAAATGGTTTGTGTGAAAAGTTGAAAAAGGTTATTGAAATGGTTATACTTTTTTTTCTATTTATTTTTTTCTAGAAAGGACATATTATAAATCACTGTGAATTATAGCTATATAAATACATACATATACATATATGTTATTACAATGGCTAAATTAAATATTATGTAATTCAACAACTCAACGAAACATTTGAAATATTTCTAAAATTGCATGGATTTCTTCTATCGTAAGAATTGAAATTCTAAAATTGCATGGATTTCTTCTATCGTATACTTATTAACAATTTAATTCCTCACTCAGAATCATCTATTAATATTTAACTGAC
>DWLH01001953.1:0-11651 GCA_018249795.1 Heliconius telesiphe telesiphe | reverse complement strand
GTTTGTTTTAATTATCAAGAATTGCTTCATTTTTTATAGTAATTTCTACTTTAAATATTAAAGGGCCAAAACATGCCATGTCAAATATTATAATTCATAGCTAAGTTTTTACCTCCACTACATTCCTACACCCACTTGAAACATTCTTAGCTCTTACTATCCTGATGACTTCATACTAAATGTGTTAATTTAATTTGAACTTTATTTAGAAGCATACAAAGCTGCATTTTAATCAAATAAACATTTAAAATACCAAATTAGATGTAGTAAGATGATTTTGTATCATCACCTGTCTTTGGAAGTGCTTGAGACAGGTTATAAAGGAAATATTTTATGATGATTGTCTGCTTTTTGTCTTTCCTTAATTTAGAGACATTGACAGATGTAAAACCTTACATTGGATTTTCTTTCACTTACACTGCACCTTAAACCAGGGAAATGGAAATAATCTTTACCAATAATAAAATCAAAGAGAATGCTTGTTTCAAACATTCTAATGAGTGAGAACCAAACTCACATGATGGCAAGATGATTTTTTGTTTGTTTACACAAAATGATTCATGACCATTTAATTTTTATTATTAAATAAGGATGAGACTTTCAATTCCATGTTTTGTTTAACTAATAATAAAATATATTCTTTAAATGAATTCAAATAATGTCAAAAAAGAAAATATCCTATTTGGTTCCATTATGGCATGTCTGACTATGAATGTGATGATTGTGAGTTCAATCCCCACTTGTGAGAATAATTTATTTCCATTTCCTTGCTTTGACAACAGGCAACATTCTCTTATTATTGCCTAGCTAACATTCATATATAGCATGTATAAATTATTTTTTACTGAGATTTAAAGGTATTGTTACAAGATATAGCAAAATGGTATATCCATTATACATACATAAAAACAAATTTAAATAAAAACATGGAGGTCATATGAGGTTAGTTGTGACTCATAGATTAAAATACTTCCGACATTAAGTAAAAAAAAAATAAGTAAGCAGTATGAATTGTTGATATTACAGAGTTTTTTTATCCTCACACTGTATGCCTTAGTGTCAAAACATTCCATTCTCCTTTCTACTAAAATTGAAGACATTGCAGGGTGAAACTTGTATGTGTAAATTTTATTGTGCACATATATGTTCAGCTATTTATATAATATTTAATCATTAGAAAATTAGATTTTAGTGGGATTCAAACACACATTTCGTGTTTACTGTTCAAGCACTCTGATTACTAAGCCATAAGATGTAATTAAGCTTCATCATAACTATTATATGTGTGCTTATAACTTATTTGGGTTGTTCTCATCTCTGTTTGATGATTTCTACAAATGTCCTCTCCACAAAGAATTTCAAGATCATTGAGCAAGAGAGAATGGTATTAATTAAATGCTCTTAACATTCTTTTCAGCGTTCAATATTTATATTTTTTCTTGATATAGGTATATAATTATTTACTTAATGTGGAATT
This sequence comes from Heliconius telesiphe telesiphe, assembly GCA_018249795.1. Classification (NCBI taxonomy): domain Eukaryota; kingdom Metazoa; phylum Arthropoda; class Insecta; order Lepidoptera; family Nymphalidae; genus Heliconius; species Heliconius telesiphe. Next base: position 10,174 of record DWLH01001953.1, on the reverse strand, counting down.
ACACTTTAATTGAAATATATAATTTATTTATTTTTTCATTTAATTTTATATTTTTTTCAATTTAAGGATAAGTCATTAGATTGCACTTGATATAGAATATAAACTGTTTTGACCTTTCTGGTAAAATAATTATCATAACATAATTACTGATTTCCTGTTATTTTTATTTATAATGAAGGACTTTTGGCATTCCAAAGGAAACAGTTATAGTGTATATAGTTCATCAAAAGCTAAGTTAAAATTGACTAGTTTCAATTTCTTATTTTGTAGAAATTGTGTAAAATTTATCTTAACCCATTTGAATTTAGTATTGTTTAGTTTATAATTTGTTAATATTATTTTAAAATTAAACAAACTACTATAAAGTTATACACAAAAATATTATTAAAATGAATTATTAAAAAGACAACTATGTAACTTAAGAAATATATTAGTCTTGTAAACTGAAAGTGCAAGCTAAAATCTTGGAATCAACCAACAATCAATACTAAGACCAACACAGGCTTGTTTGCTAAGCAAGCCACTATGCTCTATAAAGTTTCCTTGTAACCACACGTAAAGCAAATATACTTTTAACATTTACGTAGTTTACGAGCTAAAAATAACACTAACGAAGCCCTATACGGCAATATGCAGATATTTTTACCTTCGTGTAATGTAAAGATCAAAAAACTGTCTGTGATATCATCGTTTCCTGGTTAAAAACCCCACCGCTCCATTAATTAATGATGAATAAACACCGCCCAACCTTGACATGGACCACCACGATAACTTAGGATACTCACAAAGCGAAAATTCGAAGAGATGTCATCAAATTACAGAGGTCATTTCTTGATTTAACAAACAACTCTGTTATCACTTAACACAAAACTATCGTAAGGTCACAATATATTTATGTTGTCACACACAGTCACGGAGTACACTTTACAAGCGATTTCTTTTTACGTAAATTTATCAAACACTGCAGCGAAAAGCGAATATCAGACCATTTTTGACATTTTATTAAATTGTGCTGCCACATAGAAAATTTATTACTACGTACAAATTAATTAATTTTTTTATTTTAATAATATTACATATATGTATTATTGGTGTAATTGTTTAAATAAATTATTATAATTAAAATAATAGTTACTTTCTACAGCACAAATTTTCAAATACTTTAGTCCTTTGAAATTTTTATTTAAATGAAAATTAAACACCATAGCGTAAAATGGAACGTTAAATTAAAATTGGTAAAATGAAAATTGCCCTTGCAGTCAGACAGTAGTTTGTCAAATTTTCAAAATATGAAGTGATCTACAATGATTTAGAAACTGATTGTGTAATATATATATATACTTTGATTATTTTGTGATTTACAATATTTAGTTCTTATACAGTTGTGGTTATTCTTTTAGACCGGCATAGGTTATGATCTTGTTAGTAAAATATTAGTATTGGTTATATTATGTTTTAAGAAATATATCGATATTAGTTAGCTCTAAATATAAACATTGGAATTGTTTAACACAATGTCGAGAATATTAAACTATCAAATGAGGTAATAAAAACAAACACATTTAAGTTACTTATTTGACATTGACTTGTTAAAAAATTTGTAAATATAGAAATAATTGTAATAAAATTGTTTACCTTCTACTAATTTAACACATTCATATTATCTTAATACATTCCTATTGCATTCTTAATAATCTTGTTGTTATTAAATTTTAATAAAAAAAAATCCCTTTGGAGTGGTGCAGCGCTGTAAGCGCGACGGTTATGGGTTCGATATCCACTTACAGGAAGTCTGAATAAAACGATTAAAATAAAATAAAATTTAATGTTTCAGGTCATCCCTCAAAAAACCTTCCTATTCATGTGTAGACAAACGAGCAGTTGCTTTCTCTATATATACTGGTCGTAGCTTATTATTCCATAAGCCAATCAATCCTAGTCATATACCGAGAAGAAAGTATGGAATGTTAGTAGCTAGAGCTGTCAGAGGAGTACTTAAAATAAGATATTTGTTGCTTGGAGGAGCAGTCGGTGGTGGTATGACATTGAATAAGGTATTTGAGTTAATATTTTGTTCATATATGATATAACATTTTGTTAATAAAACCTTTTACCAATAGTTTTCTATTATTAAATCTTATAATACTTCATTTCATATTTTTTTAATTGCTTACAATGAGAAGAAATAAATATGCAAACAAAATAGGTCTTTTTTGAAACAGTATAAATCTTTTTCAGTATTTTCAATTTTATCAGTATAAGTTTTATTATTACACTAGAGGGCGCGCGCGGCTTCGCCCGCTTATTAGGAGGGAATCCAAAAAACACCATGAAACAAGTGTTCAATAAAATATTTTTAACAGTCTGAATTTAAATTTTTATAAAAATCGCTGGCAATTTAAAGATTTTTCCATATAAACTTTCAACCCCTTATTTGAACCCTTAGGGGGTTAATTCTTAAAAACCATGAAACATGTGTTCAATGAAATATTTTTAAGAGTCTGATTTTCAAATTTTATAAAAAACCAGTGCAGATAAAAAAAAAAATCCATACAAACTGTCAACCCCTATTTCATCCCTTTAGGGTTAAAATTTTTCAAATTCCCTTAGTGGATGTCCAGAATATGAAAGTAAACATCTGCCCAAATTTCATGTTTCTACCATCAGCGGTTACGGCTCTGCGTGCGTCTTACCTCAGTCAGTCAGCACAAGTCCTTTTATATATATAGATCAAAACACTGGACACTATACAATAATACCAAAAAATGTGGTAATAAATAAGCGCTCAATTTTCCACCAGAAAATAAATTATTTTCATTTCTTTGCTTGAATAATGGATAAAATGTAGTGTTAAGTTCCTCTACTTAACACAAAAAAATAATTTTATGCATGGGCAATGAAATGTTTTCATATTGGGCTATCTCTGCTTAGCCTTTTAACAAAAGTGCTTAAATCTGTTGTCTTACTCAAACAAAAAGGTTAAGTTTTCTAATAATTTTACTGCCTGTTTAAAAAATACTACAAAAAGAATATCCTAATTATATTCCTATAATTTTTTTAAGAAATACTCAGAATGGAAAGATGGCCTCCCAGATATGGGTTGGCTGAATGAACTACTACCGGATAATGAGCAATGGGATAAATTTACCACTACCTTGATCAATGCTAAAGACAAAATTGGAGACCAACTGCAAATTGGTTAGTAAATATGTTATATGTTAAGAATTTCAAAATAACTAGTTAAAACATTTTTTTTGCATTGCAAAATTGTTGTTGTAGTTCTTTAGTAAATTAAGATGTTTTTTGTTTTCAATTATTTTTATCATTTCCATATTTTTTTTATTCACTATTCATTGTGTTTATTCTCACTAGTTTACCATGTGTTTGTTTTTTCTCAAAATACACATGTTATATTTTAATTATGTATTTTTCTTATACACATACTTTTTATAATGTCAAAACTATAGAGCAATAATTAAATAAAATAAAATATTTAATATAAATTTAAGTTAAGTTTTAACTCATTGTAAAATACATTTTTAATTTATAACTATCACATTAATTTAGAAGTAAAATGTAAATAAGTAACATTAAGGTAAATAAAGTATTTTGTACCATTTTTTTGCTACATTACTTGTATAATAGATAAATAACAATCAGCAGAAGACCTAGAGAGAGAGATAGGCCAGTTGTGGTGCAGGGGCACAAGCGTGCGATTGTAAAAACGACAGGTTGTGGGTTCAATTCCCACTCTGCTAACAAGGCAAAACTCAGTGTTAACTTCCGCCACTCAACATGAAATGCCTCCTGACTTTAGAACTACTGAACCTAGTGATAAAGGACTCTACTTCGAAAAATTTTAAGAACTAAAATTAAATAACTTGTACATACATCAGCTTAAAAACATATACATATATAAAACAAAATAAAAACAATGTTAAACCTTACAATCTCTATATGGAGAACCTATTTTTTTTCCTTCATGCTGATTCTCTTGTATAGCACAGTAAGGAAGCAAGGTAAGCAAAATGAAAGGAAAAAGAAGAGCCAGGAAATTAAAATATTAAGTAATAAATTTCCCTGAGTAGGAATCGAACCCACAGCCGTCGTGTTTACAATCACATATTGTGAGACTGCGCCACAATGACCTCATATATTTAACAACTTGTGTATATTATAGTCCAATTATACAAAATGTTTACATAAATTATCACCTGTGTTATGATATAGTATAAGCTATATTATTTAGAAGTTTCAACAAAATCATTCGTTCAGTATTTTTTACGTATTACGTATACGAATGTGGTACAAATTACCTTTCATCACAAACTTGCACATTTATATATTAGTAGGATGGGTTTAAAACGAATTTTTGGCTTTATATACAATCTCCATATGGAGAATGAAAACTAAACACACTTTAGGTGTACCAATGATGCTGGAAATCTCAGATCCTCGTCTCCGAGAGGCCGGCTTGAATCGAGCTGCTGAACTCAAAGAGTGGATTGCCCAGAGATATGAAGATGCTGTGGCCGCCGCTGCAACTAATGCAAATGCTGCTCGTATCGGTGGGTTTGAGTTTTTGACCTTTTTTGAGTTTGGTTGATATAGTTGAGTTGAGTTTGTGTAAACTTTTACACAATACTCTTACACAGACTGTAAAAATAATCATATACCATTAAAAGTGTTATGTTATTTTTACATGTTTTGTATGTGTTGCTTGATAATTTTAGAGCTAATCTACATATACATATATTATCTGTAAGTCATTTGTTTTTTTAGTGTGAATATAATTAATTTTTAGTGTATATATTTAAATTATACACCTACCACAGAGAATTATAGTTTAATGTAAATTTGAAAATTTAAAAAGATGTAGGTTGAAAATATTAGTGCAGTTTAATGTTTCAAAATTTACCTAAATAATACAACAAAGATTCATGAAAATAAGTTTTACTTATTTAAAAATTAAAACAAATTACTTGTATACTTTAACATTCTATCTATTACAGAGCCAGCTCCCAAAATAGTGAACAATTTGCAAAGTAAACCTCAACCGATGCCGTCGGGACGATCTGCCGCTGAAGAAACTGCGGCTTACGGTAATACTAATTTGATATATATTTTTAGGCTTCACTCTATATCCCGCTTATAGCATGGTTGCCAGATAGCTCCTAGTGTTTAGACATTCTATCCCCCACGCACCGCCCAATATTCAAGACACTACGTGCTTAGTGGCGGAACTTAACGCCGCTCTTTGTCTATCAAAGTGGGAAAAAGTGAATGAAATCGTTCCCCCTTGTTGGAGATTGAACCTACAACCATCACCTACTGCGATACATCGATTTATAAATGTAAAGGTCTTTTGTTAAATATTTGTATAGCATCATAAAGTTTTTAATTACAGTATTAGTTTACATTAAAAAATATATATATATATGTTTACATATTGATATTACATACGGTATATTCTCAATTCTTACAATCGATTCTTGTAAGTGACACTTAATAGTTACTTAGAGCAATGAAGATGTTTTTATTGGTATTATTCTGTTGTTACATTTAAATATTTACGGAAGTGATTTTAAGTGCATTAAGTCATTGTAGTCTATATCGGAAACAGTGAGGACTTTTTTAATTGGAAATTAGCAGTTTTAATATTGAGAGTTATATTACCAACATTTTATGAGTTATTTTAGAATTTAGATTCAGTAATAATCTGAAAATTAAAACAAATTTCAAGTTTCCTAAAGACTAAATTATAAGAATATTTTTTTGTTTAATTTTTATGCATTTCTTGTTTCTTGCAATGTACACAAAAATATGACACTGATCCATGACTCCAATATCAGAATTTTTGATAATTATAAACGTAAAATGGATTGGAGAGGAACTAATCGCTCGACATTTTGAGCAATTCGGTGAAATGTATAAAGTATATTTTTCGGCTTACGGATATAGTACAGGATACAGTTCTGCATATTAGCGAAGTAAAGTCCACTGTCCTTTTTTACCTAAATTTCAAACACAGTATATATTGGCGAAACTCAACGCTGCGCTTTGTCTTACCAGAGATAGTAACTGAAATCAGTTCGTGTCATCGGATGGGGATCATTAGCATATCTAGATATATTTCCTGGGGAGGGAGGCCTGTATTTGAGCATTGAACAGATATATTCGTATAAGCGTTCTTTTCTTATATCTTATATTACTTGGAGCAAATTCTGTGTTACTAAAATTTCTGGGGTGGGTACCAGACTGTTCTGGAGTGGGTACAGACCACCCGGCCCCTAATCACTATAAATAAATAAATAAACATATATGTGCTTACGGTCAGATGTTGCTGCAACACGGTGACGTCTATTACAAGTGTTCTTTTTATATAATTGGAATTTGAGAGTACAACATTAATGTCCAATTTAATATTTTTTACTATACGACTATTTATAATAATAATAAATAATAATATACTTTATTCAAGTGACCAGTGACTCATTATGGTTAGGCAATAATATTTCTTACAGACTATTTATATGATTATCAGAATATTGTAAAAGCCAAAGCATCAAAGAAGAAATATAAATGTTAAAAATCTAAATAAATTAAATCAGCTAGCTTCACGCTGTATCCGGCACACAGCATGGTAGGCAGAGGGAACCTTATGTTAAGACTTCGTTCTCCACTTTTCGTGGAGTTCTGGAAGCATTGCGTGTTGAGTAGCGGAACTCAACGCCGCTCTTTGCCTTGACACCATAAATGTAAATAAATATTTATTTTCCTTGAGTGGGGATCGAACCTACAACCAGAAGGTCATATTTTGTGCCCCTGCTCCACGACTGGCAAAAAAATATAAATATTTTTTCAAATATCCTTCTTTCAAAGAAAAACGGGTCCACGCGCTTCAAGAAGAGGTCTTATCACTCCAAGCGCGATATCAAAGAGAGCTCCAACGCCTCGAACAGGAGAACAGAGAGTTGCGTCAACAGAATATGCTGTTGAGGCAGGGGAGACAGCCATCCGCTAAGAAAATGAAGGTAAGAGTTGGAAAAAATCCCCTATTTTTTTTGGGGTTTAAGTAATTGCGTGAATTACTTACTCATATGATCGCATATAGCATTGACATTGATTTATATCTATAGTACTATTTACTATTCTGCTACAATTAGTAGTCAACATTTGAGGTACTACATATGTTACGTCTGTTTCCATGTCCCCGTTCCCAGCGCTCCCTAATAGACATGTACTCGGCGGTGCTGGACGAGCTGTCCGGGTGGGAGTCGGGCGAGGCGGGGCGGCTGCCGCGCGTGGTGGTGGTGGGCGACCAGTCCGCCGGCAAGACCTCCGTGCTGGAGATGATCGCTCAGGCCAGGATCTTCCCCAGGGGCGCCGGGGAGATGTGCACCAGGTGCGTGTTTAATAACGGAGCACAACGAGCACGGAGAAGTGGCAACTACGGTCTTCACCCCCTTGCAACCATCGCGTTTATTATAGTCAGACATTTCCCAAATAAACTCAACTAGCTGGTACCAGGAGTTCATAATTTACCAAGAGATTAACAGTGCTAAAAAGTCAACAAATATATTTAATTGGTAAACCAAAAGCCATTAAATTCAGATAACTGCATACCTGGTTTCTTTTTTTACTATAAATTTAAGTAAATCTTAAACTAAAGACTAGAGGCCAGTTGTGGCGCAGTGGCACAAGTGTGTAGTTACACACTGTTTTTTACGTCGTAATCCGACTAGTTGCTTGGTCGATATCCGCTTGAGGAAATGAAATATTTATTTAAATTTTATAATTTAATTTCTTCGCTCTAGTGTCGAGGTAAAATGTGGCGTTAAGTTTCGCACTCCACACACACGCAATGCCTCCAGAATTCGAATTTTGAAAATAGGGATCGGAGTGTCTTAACACCAGGTTCCCTCTGCCTACCGTGTTGTGTGCGGGATACAGCGTGCAGCTGTATAAACTAAAATAATAATAATAAAATTATTAATATTGCAGAGCTCCAGTCAAAGTAACACTGTCAGAAGGTCCATACCACGTGGCGCAGTTTAGGGACTCATCGAGGGAGTTTGATCTCAATAAAGAATCGGATTTAGCGGATTTGCGCAAGTAAGTCTTGTATATACATTATACTAGCGCCCACTTATACTACACGAATATTTATTAAATATATTTATGAAATTATTTTCATAGGATTAGTAAGAAAATATAAGCATCAAAAGAAAGAATCAATCAAAAGAAGCCGAAAAAGAATTATTATTCTTTTTCTTTTGATTCTACTTATTAGTAGAGAAAATTCTTATTATTAGAAAAAATATCTGAGTAATTAAAATGAACTAACAAAATAAGTAAAAGTAACTAAAGGAAATTCTTAATATTATACAAAATACGTAACTAATTAAAATGAACATAAATAATTAATAAATATAACCAAAGAAAAATATTAATAAACCAAACCATCTATATTATCAATATTATAAACGTAAAATAAATATTTAAAAGTAATAAAATTAAAAGTAACATGAAATATATCTATAATATAATAAAACAGTAAAGAAATTAATAATGCTATGCGCTGAGTTTTATTTATATTTTTTAAGGGATTACAATATGTTGTTGCAATATATGACTTTTCCGTAACTTTAAATATTTTTTACCTTTTCTTAAAACAACAAAATTCCTTGTTGGTTAGCAACGATTACTTAGAGACGGTTGTAATTAACATGGCAGAATAAATTGCATGTCAAGTTGAAAGATATTTTAATATGTTAGTATACATATATCGAGAATATTACAAATATGAGAAAAAACTATGATAAATACCCATCCCAAGACCCTCAAGTATCTCTATATGAAATTTTATTACAATCGGATCAACGGCCCTGTTTGCGTCACAGACAGACATACAGAGTAACTTTCGAATTTATAATACAGGTATGGATTATAGACATCAGTGTTTTTTATTATTCTTATATATTGTTATATAATATTTGTATTAATTCCTGAAATAGTTTTTCAATCCTAATTTTTAGCATCTTAATTTTTGCATATTACAATATATATTACGAAAATAATTTTAAAACTGCGCATATTTTATTGGACCTATTATTTATTATAGGGAATTAAAACTCCGAATGTGCAATGGTACGGTGTTTATACAGCCTCCTTCGAAATTATTACAATACAATGTCGCTTTATATTTAATAATTTTACTTCTTGTGGTGTTATGGGGCCATTGTGTCCAATATAGGGCAAATTATGTCCAACATATTGCATATTGTGACAAACTATATGTCCTTAACCTACCTTTCTATTGATTATAGTGAAGTAGAACTTTGAAAAGAGTAGAGAATGCGCAATTGTGTATTCAGTGTCCTTCAAAATGCTTACAATACATTGTCGCATCATATCGAATAACTTTACTTCTTGGGGCGCTAAGAGGAATAAATATTATGTCACTCGTAGCTCCTCTGGTGTTTGTTACACGGGGTGGTGGGCGGAGGTGATCGCTTACAATCAGGTAACCCGTACGCTCGTTTACCATGTTTTTTTCCATAAAAAAACCACTATGGGGCACACTGTGACAAATTATGGGTCATTAAATATATATATATGAATTACAGGGAAGTAGAACTCCGCATGCGTAACAGCGTCCGCGGCGGTCGCACCGTGTCGTCGTCGGTGATAGCGATGTCGGTGCGCGGCCCCGGCCTGCCCCGCATGGTGCTGGTGGACCTGCCCGGGGTCATCGCCACGCAGACCACCGACATGGCGCCCGACACCAGGCAGGCTATTGCTGATATTACTAAACAGTATATGGACAATCCGAATGCGATCATATTGTGTATACAGGTATGTTGGTGCAGTATTCTTTTATTTTAGCTACGTTTTATTTGGAGTAGTTGAATCTAACACGTTACAGATTATTTTATCTATATATTTGCCCAAAACTTTAAAAAATCAACTACAAAAACAAAATGGAAACAGCTCAAAATAAAAAGCAAATTTATATTACCTATTTAATATCGCATATTAATGTAGTAATATAAATAACTCTTTATAACATTACAGGATGGCTCAGTAGACGCGGAAAGGAGTAATGTAACAGATTTAGTAGCATCCTGTGACCCTCAAGGGAAAAGAACTATATTTGTCCTCACTAAGGTCG
>DWLH01001952.1:0-11653 GCA_018249795.1 Heliconius telesiphe telesiphe | reverse complement strand
AATTTTTCCAACAAAAAGCAGTAAAATCAATGCATAAATAAGATAAATAGTCAATAATAATAAGATAAGTAGTAATAAAATAAATAATGTAAATAGTCTTGACAAACTGACAGACGGTAAGTGATTCTATACGGGGTCCGTTTTTACGAAACGACTTGTGGTACGGAATTCTAAAAATAAATAATTAAAAAAATCAATAAATTGTATTATTTACATATTATTAGAGCATGTCGTCATTCTTTTAATATGTGTATGTGTTTGTATGTTTTACAGTAGGTGGTCTATACAAAAAGCGGTCTCATCGTTATATGTTAAATTTATGAAAATAAATTAAAGACACTACTGTATGCATATATCATATTGAAATTTTATGCTACACTGCCATTAAAACATATATTGCCACGTTCGTTGACCGTACTGTACTTATGGCCAGGCCCTCTGTAAAATATATCTAGAGCCTACTCTACAGTATAGAGTGTAGAATCTGGACCCTAAACACGCCCAAGCAGCTTGAATGTATAGTATGACGATGTATGAATATAAAAAATATTCTAACCCTTTCTTAGGTTTATTCCATTTCTTCGATGTAATTAGGCCGTACTTCTGCAACTCCCTGTAGTAATTTTTTTGCTCTTTAGCTTTCTTTTTAGCTTCTTTCCTCTGTCTCTCCATAAATATTTTTAGCTCTTCTTCGACGTCCATTAACGTTTTGTTTTGTTTATCTGTGAAGGTTGATATCAATATCTATTTATCTATATTTATAACTACCCGCTATATCCCGCACCCAGCTGGGTAGGCAGAGGGAACCTGGTGACCTAGTGTCAAAATACTCCGTCCTTACTTCTATTAAGATACTTCCGTTCCCCACTTTCCATGCCGATTTCTGGAGACATTGCGTGCTGAGTGGCGGAACTCAACGGCGCGCTTTGCCTAGTAATTGTTTTCATCAGTCAATATGGGCCACGTGTGGGGTACGGCAAATACGCATTTACACCAACCGATTTACTTCATTAGTTGTTAGGCCGTTATCGGGAAACACACGCAAGCCGTATATGGATAGCCCAGTTTCGTTGGTAAATAGCTAATATTCGGGGACTCCCCAACGAAAATCAGACAAAAAATTAAATGATCCCTAAACCTTAATAAAATAGTGAAGAATAGACAAATCAAACTCACTAGCCGCCGCGGATCCATAATCATCAAAAACGCCTTTCGTTTGTTTCAAATATTTCTTCTCAATTTCATGCATCATGTTGCACAAATACATAATAGCTTTGCTATGCACTAATATATTTGTATAAATATAAAACATATAGTTTACAGGGGCGTAGTTGGCCATTTCCTTATTCATAAATTTCTTTTCAACCATGTGGTATAACTCTAAGATAAGTTGATAACGGTAAATGATTTCGTGGGTGAGGTATCCAAATTCAAATTCTAATGTGTTTAAATAGAGGGTACGTATTTCGAAATATCGGCGTAAATCCCATAAGCTGAAAAAAAAGTCGTTCAGTGTAAATAAATGCATAATCATATTTTTAATCTCAAGAGTTTGTTTGTTTCTCTTAGGAACTATTGGTTCGAATCAATTTTTTTGTGTTAAATAAAGGATTATATGCTATATAAGAGGACATCGCAGTGGCACAGCGTCTGACTGTTAACGTGACGGTTGTGGGTTCATTTCCCACTCACTAGAATGGTAAAATAAAACAAAATTGTACACAGGCTGAATAGCCTGTCTGGCCTGTCAGGTCAGGAGCTGGCACAGGGGCTTTTAACAATTCAAGAATCAAACTCGCAACCATCGCGTATACAATTACTTTCCTTTTACATTACTTTCATGGGTGTATCTAGAGGTATTTCGGGGAGGGTTTCTGGACTTTATCTTTGCACAGATATTTTTTTTTTTGTTACTATAATTTCTGGGTACCAGGCTTTTCTAGGGTCGCCGCAGCCCACCCGATACCCCCTCTTCCTACCTTCATGATTACTTTAGTGATTGTTGAGTGTTATTTAAATTTCAAAGCGTTATTTGTTCCGACACTTAAATCGATTAGTTTTAATCGATTAATTTCTATGATATAGCCATATTTTGTATATCTGGTACTCCATACTTGAACCTATCTTTACCGCTACTTAAAATGATGAATGGCTAAAATTGAAATTTCATTGAAATTTTAAATAAAGTACCAAAGCGATGGTTGTAGGTTCATTTCATGGGTTTTCCATTTCACCGCTTTGTTGCAAGGGCTAGCTTGAGCTCACCATTCAATCCGCAATATTTGGAATTTTGCCGGAAAGCCACACACGCAATGCACGCCACCGTAAGCAGTACCAACCTAACCATCTGAATTTCTGGGTTGACCAGACTTGTACACAGATAATTACAAAATTGGGCCTTTCTAGATCAACAAGTATCTAAAAGCCGGCAACGCCTTTATAGTTCCTCTCGTGCTGTAAATGTCCACGGGCAGTGGCAATCACTTAACATAAGGTGACCCGCTAAAGCGTTTGCCTGGTCTTAATAAATAAGAAACAAAGTAAGAAAAAGGAAAATCGGACTTACGCAGCTCTATAAGTCACCGATGTCATATAACACGCCATCACCTTGTCCCGCCAGCCTCCATAGTGACTTGTATAGAACATATTGTAGAAGAACTGTCTTCTCGTTTCATTCATTATATTTTCAACACTTGTTGGCTTATAATCTAAATAATTATAAAGTGAGAGAGAGTGAGTTCGTTTCTCACTTCAAGATTTCCTAGCTGGTAAAAAGACAGAGTGCGATGTTTAGTTCCGCCACTCAAAATGTAATGCCTAGGCCTACACTAGGTTCCCTGCGCTTTTCTGCTGTAGAATATTGATATTGATTAGAAATTAGTTTAACATTTTCAACAATTACTGAAAGAAAATGTAACGGGACTCGAACTCGCGTCTTTCGTTCACCGTCCAAGCGCTTGATACTAATTAGGTAAAAATAAAATGTAAAACAAGTGTAAAAGAATTGTGACGTAGTTCGATGAAAACGTACGGTTCAATTACCGACTAGTTCTTGGACGGAATGTGTTCCGCGGAGGCGCAGGTTCAAGTGTCGCATGTTGAATTTTTGTTAACAATTTTAAATATTTTCTTTCGACACTCATTGTCTCGACGTGTCCAAATATTGCGCGATTACTGATAAAATGTCTCTAAAATGAGCGTAGAACGGAGAGTGTTAACTCTTCGTAATCTGCATAAGCCGATATTTGAAAGAACATAAAAAAGTTAGTTTACCTTTAGTCTCGTTATCGAATGAAACAAATAAATCGATTGTCATCTCTCTCTTGAAGGGAGTCATGTCAGGGACAAAACCTAATACTCTCATATCGGACGTTAAGGAGAAGAAAACTAAAAACAACAAGTGAATACTAATATATAGGTACAAAACAAAAAAACACTCTAAATTTATATTAAATTAATGTATCCAGTAACAGTCCATATATAAACATTAATCCTACGATCACTTATCAAAATCGGTTAACTTGTTTAAAAGTAACTGGGGAACAAAGGAACGGACATACATTCGTACATACGCGCACCAAACATGACTCTTCTTTTGGCCTTCGCCGCTGTCGGGTTAAAAATGCAATATTGTGCTTTTTGTCGCCCAATTATATGTAAATTTTCATTTTCTGAGCGGGAGCAGTTCGTTGTGTGTGAAACAGAGTGTCCTAACACTAAGTTCCTTTTGCCAACCCTATTTTAAAGTCTTTTTGATGGCCTCACGCTGTATCCCGCATACAGCAGGATAGGCAGAGGGAAAGTATTATTATGCCACTGAATTCAAAGATTGGAGCAAGCAACTTTCGTATTTAGCCTGTATAATAGCGAATAGAAAAACTACATACCACATAACGAAATATGCAGCATTTTCCATATAAAATTGTAAAATGAACTATAAAAAAATTTATGACACTTTATTATAATTATAATTACAATTAATTATAATTTCAATTACGTGGTTTAATATTTATAGCTGGATTTAGGCCGTTGTGGCGCAGTGGCACAAGCACGTGACTGGAAACGCGACGGTTTTGGGTTCGATTCCCGCTGCGCCACAATGTGACTGTCTCTTTTGTATTTTATATTAAAAATAATGTTTTCAATGTGGGTAGGTAAGCTAGAGCAACCCATCGCAATTTAATAAAATAAACATTTTATATAGTCATTCCTTTCGGTGGGCATCGAACCCACAAATATTGAGCTTATAATCAAGTCTATGCTTTATTGAATTGTCGTCGAATTCGTTTTTCAAGCAAATCGGACACAAATTGGAAAAAGAGCGGCGTTGAGTTGCGCTATTAAACACGTGATATCTCAAAAAGTAGGCTGTGCGTGACAAATTGAGAGCCCTAACTCTAGATTCCTTCCGTCTATCCTGATATATGCGGGATACAGCGAAACTAAATAAAAAACAAGTTGGCTTTTAACTTTTTATTATCACTTTTTATTTTTTAATTAATATGAAAAATATAATTTAGTTTTTATTGAAATTTCGTAATGTCAAAATAAAGAGTTAAAACTTTTTACGTAACAAGACTTGAACCCACGTCATTTTCTTTAGTTTGACGTAGCTATAGCTTATTTGCCTTAAAATTTCAAAACCAGCTTAACACCATAGATTATAAAACCAGCTAAATAAACATTTTAATACATAAATAAATTATAAGTTCGATCTCCATTTAACACTTTTAGGTGTATAGCGCTTTTTATTGAAAGTAAAAATATCCAATTTAGTTGACGGCCTATTTTCGTGTTTCCATACAATATTGTGAAATATAGATTTTTCAAGACGAATTTCGTTATAATCCCCTTCTGAAAAAAAAAAAATTATATTGATGAATTCTAATTTAGCTTCACGCTGTATCCCGCACATAGCAGAGTAGGCAGAGGGAACTTGGGAACCTAGAATAAAATTCTGGAGGCATTGAGTTGGGCGTGTGGAGTAGGGCACTGAGCGCCGCGCCGCCTTGTTACCAGAACGAGGGAATGATAATGTTATTAAATATTAATTCATTCCTCGGATAGGGATCGAACTCACAGCCGAGACATTTTTAACGACCTCAGTGAATCAGTTTGATAATAAAATTCTCAATTCTAAAACATGTCTCCAAGTTAGACAGAAAGAAAGGAACGGAGAGTCTTAACACTAGGTTCTATCTGTCTCTTATTCTATGCGATATACGAATGGTGCTAAATAAATAGTTTTACATATTATCCCTTTCAATAAGCTAAAAACCCATTGAGCGAGTAGATGTTCGCAAAACATATTTTGAATATAAAAAAAAACGCGATTAACGCGAGTGGGCTTCGCCCACCGAGGGTTCCGTACAAAAATTTGTGGTCTCGAGATTTTACTGAAATTCAAGCGCATTTGATACCTCACATGTATTAATCAGCTTTAGAACCAAATTTTGCCCTCTTTTAAGGCTGTGGGCTACGGCAGCGCGACGATGTTAGTGAGACCAGACCTTATGTTCAACTCTTTTATTATATACTTTATTTGGTTATTTATACGCTTTAAAACAATAGTGGAAAATAATTATACAATTGTATTTGTAGCGAATAAATTTAGGACGCTGATATAGTGTGTTTACAAATGTTGTTTACGAACAATATTAATGAATGTATGCACATTCATTAATATTATATCATAAAAAATAATACCCCTACAGGGCTATTATTTTTTATGATATAACCACAAATGTAAAGTTTAAAGATTTTTTCTTGAAATACTAATTGCAGCTAGCTAGCTGCCAAATTTCATAATTCTAGGTCAACCTGAAGTAATGTTAATTTTTATTACTCTTTTTATAGTTTCGAATCTCAGGTTCGAATTTCAACTCGATATCTCGGACGGACGGACAACTAAGTGATCTTATAAGGATTCCTTTTTTCTTTAAAAGGTACGAAACCCTAAAAATATTAGTTTAGTTAGTAGAGAGCGGTGCTTGGTAACATAACGTTTCTATACATCGCCACTAAATATGATGAAACCAGCGAGTTAGACATTTTAACACTAGGTTCCTTATACCTACCGAGATAAAGCGTTTTAACTGTAAAAAAGACCTTAAAATATTACCTAAAGTACACAGGTTCAAATTCAAATACTTTATAATATAAAACTCACGCATAACATGAAATGCATTTAACAATTCCATGATGGTATACTTTTGTTGCTCAAAATCTTTCGGGTCGCCGTATTTTCTATACGTCTTTAACATCCTTAGGAACCGTTCTTGAATACCCGCGGCTATGAAACCTAACTCATATGTTATACTGTGGCTGTGCTCGTCCTTGATCTTCTCAGCATATTTCAGTTTATACGTTGTATCTAAGAAATAATGAAAATAGTTACCCTTAGTTAGTCGTTGCGCAGGGACACAAACGTGTGACTGTAAGCGAAGGTTGTGGGATCGATTCCCACTCAAGAAAATGAAATATCTTACATGTTCATTTGGCTCTAGTGTCAAGGAAAGTAATCTCCGTTACTCAACACGCAATGTCTCAAAAGTAAGAAAATGAGTGTCTTAATGCTCGGTTTCCTCGACATTCCATGTAATATGCGGGATACAGAGTGAAGTTAAAAAACTAGTAACCTGCAATAAATTCCGCGGTCATGTTTATAAGATGGTTGTGTATCAATCCAGTTGCCCATGGCTCGTTCGGTAACTCCCTCGGCTCGGGCTGTGGTCTTATCTTCGATGGTATTAGTACTAAAAAAACGTTATATAAAAAATCAAGAACGTCGTGGCGCAGGCGCACACGCAGGTGCTATAGGCGACTCGAGTTCGATCGATTCCCACTCGGCAGAATGACGTATTTAATCATACATATTTCATAACTTCTGCTGAAACTGGGGAACGAAAGTGTCTTAATGGGGAACAGAGTGTTTTAGCACTGGGTTCCCAGGTTCCGTCTGCCTTCAAAGAAATTAAGAGAATTATGTTAATATACTTACATATTATAAAAATGAAAATAAACATTTTATTATCTAAAAATGAACGATTCAGCCAAATTTCTAATGAACTTCTTTGTTTCTTACACATACCTACTACAATTATATGAAATGATAAATTAAAGAAGGATTTGAAGCAGCGTCTCTCGTATACGTCAATGTCCTCTACACAATAGAGTAGCGTTAAGTTACATTTTTGTCATATGAAAAAACATTAATAAATTTGGAACAACTTTCGTTATTATTTGCTGTTTAGCGCGTTTTACTCCATTTCTCACTTTTCACTCAAGTTTCGGAACATTGCGAGTTGGGTGCCAGAATTCAAAGCCGCGGTTTGGTAACAAAGCGGGAAGAATAAAATAAACATACATTTTCTATTAATATAAAAAAAAAACTATTTCGTTAGTTTTTCTATACAGTTACTGAATAACTTTGGCGACTAATGTCAGTGTGACTAGTGTCAGTAATCTGTGGACGCCAGTTCAAATCCAACTATTTTCTAATGCGAAATTTTACTATATGTATATAATTTTGAATAAGTAAACAATTTTCCGATTTTTATTTTAATTACACACAAAAAAATATTTAGAAATGTATAAATATTTGAACGTAGCGTTACTTGAACCCGCGGTGCGCTCTAACTACTAAGCCATACGTTCTTATCATGCAACGACGAAGCTCTTACACGCGTGTTTTCAACATAGCAGGGTAGGCAGAGGGGAACTGGGAACCTAGTGTTATCGCACGTTAAGTCATTTCCGTTCCTCACTTTCCGCCGAACTCTGGAGGCATATCGCGGTGTCGAGTTCCGCTACGTTCAAATTTCGACACATTATATTTTTTTAAAACCACTGACTGTATGTATACTGTATAGAAATATTTTTTAAATGGAAAAGTAAAATAAACTAAACAAATCCTTCAATTTAATTAGCTAAAAAACTAATCAACACTTGAGTAATCAAAAATAATAATTAAAACAATATCAGATATGTTTATATTTGAATATAAAAAAATCTTTTAAAATGGAAATGATTAACGCGAAAATAGTTACATTTATTTTATTAACAAGTAAGTGGTGGTTGTTTTTAAAATATAAGACGAAAGGGGAGGAAAGTTCTACTTTATTTATACGAAAGATTATCTTTACATGTGAACTTGACCACGTGGTCAAAAAGTTATAAATGCTCGTTGTTGTTACACTTGACACATTCTAAGTGCGGAAGTTAACTTGGACTGCTGGTGCAGTGGGGTACATCAAAACGATTAATGTCATCTAATATAGCCTTCCTCGATAATTGGCCAATCTAACACAAAATTAATTTGATGAAGATTAAAGTGTTCGAACAAACAAATTTTTAAGCTCTATTATAGCTCTATATCAACTTTATATTTTGTCCCGCATAACTAATAGGACACAGAGAACCTAAGTTCAAGATTTAAGACACAATTTTCCGGACACCTCCCAGATCCGAGACATTTTGTGTTGAGTGGGGTGTGGGTATTAGGAAAGGAGAGATGTGAGGATGAGCTGAACATGTCTGTGCTCCGCCCAGCCGGGTTAGATTATGGGTAGGCCCAGCTTACGCAACCAGCGACCATGACATGGCTCAGAAGCTTTCCGACTGAATGTTTCGCATCCACTTTTATATTAAAAACTTTGTGGAATACTATACGCTCGTTTTGTTTTCCAAAGTTTAATTTAAATAATCGCACTAATTTTTTCCGTCAAAATTATCATAGACATCTTTGAGACCACTCTTGGCGCATGGGCACATGCACGTTGATTTCATTTTCGCTCGGGGGAATGAAATATATAATATTTTTATTTCCTTCCTAGGTAATAACAAAGTACGAATTCCAGAATTTGGTGGAAAGTGGGGAACGGAAGTGTCCTAATGGAAACAAAGTGTTTGAACACTTGGTTCCTAGGTTCTCTCTACCTACCATTCTATGTGCAGTTTAAAATTTCAATTTCAGTAAAATACACCAACGCCCAACACAAGATAAAAGAAAAAGACATAGAATCGGCTAGGAAAATTTTAAACCTAACATCCGATATCATCAAAGACACGGACAGAAGAACAGGTCTTTTATTGACCATACAGAAGAAGAACTCCGATTGCGCTCCATTCGAAATTGGCTATCTTACATACAACATACAGGAAAAATACAGGCGAATGGTTGATAAATATAATATCAGCGTGATCATGAGACCGAAATTATATCTACTCGAGATGGTCTTGTATTTGGAGGAAATCGAGCATCATTTTTGGGAAATAAATCATATTTCTAACATGATGCATGAGATTGAGAGGAAATATGATGTTGAGGGTGATCTGAATTCTGAATTTAAGGATGATGCCAAGACTGAAACACCGTCATTTGGCCCAGGGATACCGTCTGACTATTTTGAACCTAAAACAAAGAGGAAATCGAAGAGGACGAAGACTTTTAAAATTGATAGATACATTAGTAATCATATGCTTTCCACGAGGAAAAGAACAACTAAGTGGTGGCCTATGGATTATGGATGGGAAATTGATTATTATTGGTAGCGTCAGTAATTTTGAAACCACACATGTTAGAACTGAGTACACTCATTATTCTTGATGAAAGTAAAGTGTTAATGGTTTTAATAAAAAAATATATTGTACGTAACGTTATTTCGTTTTTAATAAAATACTTATAACATTAAACAAATATTGTCTTTTCTTTGCTAAGTCGAAGCGAAAATATGCAATTATCGGTTAAAATACCTTCTAAATGTGATCGTGGCTCAGAGGAACAGTCTGACCTCCCATACGGTAAAACGGTACGGTAACGATAAATATATAATTTAAATTTCCTGGACTTACTAAAACGAAAATTGACGATAAGTTGCGCCACTAAATTTTCCTGTGGATACTTTAGCCTTATTACACGATGATATATTAAGGAGTAATATAAATGGCAGATTACCCTTTTATGTTGTTGTAGTAGACAATATAAATATACTATTGATAGGAACTATAGTAGTATATAAATATATGCTACTATAGTTTCTCTAGCGCGCTCTTCAACAGTAAACATCGATTCTAACCAGACGTTAGATAGGCGCTACAATCTCCTGCAGTAATAAGTATTGAAAAATATTATTTGAAAAATAGACAAAAAAAGCTATGTGTTTTTTTTATATTCGGCCACTATAGTACATGTGGGTCGAGGATTCAATATCTCTGTTTACCATAAATAATTCTCAGTTCAATAAACGTGTTAGATAAATCGATTTTTTTTAAATTTTATTCAGTTGAAAATTATCTTATTTCAGGTATCACAAACGGATACTCCACAAAAGCTTCAGACCAAATCATCAATGAACTATCATGGAGTACAAAACTGAAATTATTGAAATACGCTCCAGAACGACGAGTTGGCATATCTCTGCTACGATCAGAAGCCGGACCTGAAGACAAAGTGAAGCCAAACGAGGACACAAAGAAGCCACATGAGGACAAAAAGCTAGATGAGGACAATAGCATGAAAATGAAATTGTTCCGTTTAATGTATGAGACTGTTAGAGACAGCGATTTAAAAGTTAAGAGAGCTGAACTTATAAAATCTTATTACACGAACTATTCGTCATTTGAAATCGGTTATATATTTGGAGATATAACAGATAAACAGAATATAATGTCAGATATAAGTACGACAGTGAAGAGATTCTACCATTCCTGGAGACCAGTGGAACATATCAATGGTTATGAACAAATTGCTAATAAAGCGATCGAGATAGCACATCTTGTTGATATGATTAAAGTTATTAACAAGAAACGGTTGTAATTAAGATTTGTGTCGCAGAAAGTAGAAATCAATCACTTTATATCACCGAAGTAATAAAAAAACTTAGAGAACCTATACAGATCAGTTATTTTTGTGAGATTCTGTCATGACTTATAAGTTATCTGTGTTTAATTAAATAGAACAGTGATATAATTTTTTTTAATATTAGATAATATGATTCTATATTTTTTAATAGGTTTGTCTGTCTGCCTGTACAAGCACATCTCGAAAGTACTGAATGGATTTGGATTATTTTCGAAAATTTTATATGTCTATTAGGGCTGAGTAGGAACTAGGTCAATCCGATGCAGAACTTAGTGAAAGTTCAACTTAAGATAAAAAAATATAACACTGGAAATTAAAGAAAGGGAACCATCACAATTTATCTACATAATTAAAGAAAAAGTAATTTTGAATATGGTAATTTAAAATTTCATTATTTATTAAATAGGGGCTTTCGTAGCGAAGCGGCACAGCTTTTGAATGCAAACGCAACGGTCGTGAGTTCAATTTCTACTCCAGATATTTATTTTGTCCTTTATTTGGTAACGGGACAACGCGCGGCGTTGAGTTCCGTCTTTTAAAAATTAGGCAATACGTGAGAGTCGGAGTGCCCTATGAAATCCCGTCTGCCTATATTTCACATTGTTTGTGGAAGACAGAAAATTTAATAGGAGAAAACTTGAAGTCAATGATTATATGTTAAATGAATATAAATCTAGAAATAAAAACTGTAAATGTAAAAAGGTGTGACATTTATTGTCGAGTCGAACTGATCTATCGTGTGTTAGCTAACATGTACTACTTATAATTAACATTTATACAATGTTATTGAGA
>DWLH01001951.1:0-11654 GCA_018249795.1 Heliconius telesiphe telesiphe | reverse complement strand
TACATTGTATCGTAAAAGGACCATTGAGTAGATCAGTTTATAGGTTGGCTGTTGTTAACATTGTATTAGATAATAGTTGCTTTAAGTAATTTAGTGAATAAACATTATAAATGACTTAGAAAGCAGAATGACACTCTTGCAAATAATTATAAGACTAAGTTTTTAAATTCTATTTGTTTACTTATATCTATACAGATGTACGAGTATATAAAACTCTTCCGTTACTTAATTACTAACAGACTTAGCACGGTCGAATCTACGTGGCGTAGAACGCTGAAATTTGGCATGGAATTTGGTAAATCCTCTCTTAACCGCACAGTACGTCACAAGCAAAAATATCATCCACATCACCTGGATACGTGGCACTCCACTACTGTTCCGTTTCGTAGGAACTTCCTTCCACGCGCCACGGAACTGTGGAATGGCCTACCCGCGGCAGTGGTTCCAGGTCGATATGACATGGATACCTTCAAAAAGCGCGTCTATCTCTACCTTATAGGTCGGCAACGCACCTGTAGCTCCT
Source organism: Heliconius telesiphe telesiphe (assembly GCA_018249795.1). Taxonomy (NCBI): domain Eukaryota; kingdom Metazoa; phylum Arthropoda; class Insecta; order Lepidoptera; family Nymphalidae; genus Heliconius; species Heliconius telesiphe. Next base: position 11,131 of record DWLH01001951.1, on the reverse strand, counting down.
CTAATGTTGCATGGGTTCTTGGGCGGCGGTGATCACTTACCTTCACGTGACCCGAACGCTTGTTTGCCTTGTCCTTTTCCTAAAAAAAAATATAAGGCCTGAGACCTCTGCTACTCTTGAGACCAAAAAATTTATTTATCAATAAAAATTAGGAAAGCAAAAGAAGGAGAATAATATTACCGTTTCAACAAGCAGAAATCGAACCCACACCATCAAGCATATAAGTATAGCCTTAATCAATATCAATAAATAATACATTTTATTGATTATATTACCTATTATTTCACATTATTTTCTTCCAGATATTGTTCCATTACATGTTATATACCAGCGCCGTGTACTAAACTATTATATAAAACAAAAGTTTTTATAGTTTTAATTAGAAACACTATATACAATTCTTTTGGTACTTAAGAAAGTCAATATTGGCTTGTTAAATACAATTGCATAATAAATCTACTTACTCAATAAAGTGTAAATGAGACCGATTCTTTTAAATTGGTTTGTTTTGGTTCTTTGATTATGGCGTTCCGAGCGTGCCAGTTGAGCACATATCACTTCGCCAATGTCACGTTCTTTTAAATTAAATATGTAATTTTAGCGAGGCCACCGTGACGTTAAACCGCGATATGCGTATTTACCCAAGCGAGGAAATGAAAATATTAAATATTTCATTTCCTCGCAAGTGGTAATCGAACTCACAACAGTCGCGTTTGCAGTCGCATGTTTGTGGATCAGGGGGTAAATTATTTCTTTTTTTCCTTCACTAAAAACGATCGAGCTTTATTTCTTGTATTTTAGAGGTCTACCTCTGAAGAGTTCAGTGAGTCCAGGCTAGATCATCAGACCAGGTGGTTGATACCATATTCTCACTTAAGCCATGCTATAATGTGGGCCAAATACCGTTTCTTACATTTTATTATATAATTACTAGTCGATCGAATAACAACGTGCTAAAAATACTTTCAAATATACCCTAGTATAATGAGGAAATCCCGGTAAAAAAAATTTAAATTCAATCAGTTTCTAGCTGTATCCCGCACATAGCAGGGTAGGTAGGCAGAGGCTCCGTTTCCGCCCACTTTCCGCCGATATATCTCGAGACATTACGTGTTAAGTGGTGGAGCTCAATGCCGGCCTTTTGCTTTCGTGCCAGAGCGAAAACAATGAAAATATTAAGAAATAATAATTCATTCCCTTGAGTGGGGATCGAACCCACATCCGTCGCGTTTCAGTCACACCCTTATGCCCTTGGGCCACGACGGCCTCCAACACCACGAAATCCCTGTAAGCCCATCCCATACAAAACACGTTATATTAACCCTTTATGTTAAAAAGGTCCCTTTCCTTTTTATAATACGTTCATGAGTTAGCACCCATCAAACGCACATTCAGCTTTTTTTTAAAAAAAAAAACAGCATCAGTAAGGTCACGGTGTATTATATGTGTGTGACACATAACATGGGTCATACCCATAAAGCTGAAGGCGCATAAACGCCATGTAAATACTGTTTTGGTAAACCTTACCAAAGGGAATTGAGGCTGTAATTTAATCTTGGCTGTCTGTTTGAAATGGTTGCTGATATGAAATTGTGGATGAATGTTTATTAGTATTTTTTTTGTTTTGTGTTTTCGGATTTCAACCTGTATATTTTTTTTGATAATCTATGTATTTTGTGTACACGGCATAGGTCAGGATGAAGTAGTATTATTTAGAAGAATATGAAGAATAATATATCATTTTAGAAAATGTTTAAAAATTTGGACGTAGCGGTACTCTAATCGGCGCTACTTGGAAGCTGTTCAAGTTCTCTGACCACTAACCCATACGTTTTTGATTGGAGCGCTTGGTTTTCAAGAGTTGCGGATTTGATTTCCACTACTTTAAAATGTATATTTTTCATATTTTCTAAAAACATTTATCAATTGCTAATACTTATTTAGAAAAAGTATTTAAAAAAATATACAAAGTCAAAGTCAAATAATTTTATTCAAAGTTACATGCTTCATTTTTTGAACGTCAAATAATTTACCACCAGTTACCGAAAGTTAATGCCTCATACCTGAGAAGAACCGGCGCAAGAAACTCAGTGGGTCTTATTTTTTAAAATTAATTATACATTTTAACGTTTCTGACAATGATACTTTGAAACAGGCTGGAGTGAGCATTTCATTCCCAAGGCGTGTTATCATTTATATAATCATTAATTGGGTAATAACCTTTAACACATAAACGTCTTTTCACAACTCTTTTAAATTGTGATATAGAACATTCTCGGACGTTTTCTGGGATCCTATTGTAAAAGCGTACAGATTGTCCCATAAAAGAATCGAGTAACAGGTGCAATAAGTTTACTCCTATTTCTAGTATTGATATTATGTACATCACCAATTATGGCAAAATCTCTAATATTCTTTAGTACATAACATTTTCAATACATTTTCTAAATAAGTATTTTTCTTTCCTAAGTGTGGATGGATTAACACTTTAAAAAATTTTGAAGATATTTATGTATAATATATAAGTATAAATATTTATGTATAATATATAATATATATAATTTGTGGAGAACCATTTTTTAAATCATAAAAATACGCTACCTACTTGTATATTAAGGCTGTTGTGGCATAGTGTCTGATAGTGACTGTGTTCGATCCTCACTCGGGTAGTGATTTATTTTTATTTCTTCGTCCAAGTGGGAAAGTAGTGTTAAGACACTCCGTTCCTGCTTTACACGGAATTCGTAAGGAATTGCGTGTTGAGTAGCATAACTCAACGACGCGCTTTGCCTCGTTACGAGGGCCAAGAAATGAAAATATTAAATATTTTATTTTCTCGAGCGGCAATCGAACCCACAACCTATCTCGTTTACAGTCTCTAACTGGTGCCCTTGCGCCACTGCTAGCTTCTAAGAAAATCCATCCAGCTTAATATTTCCATTTTTACTACTTTAGTTGATGATGTTGATATAGGTAGAGTGATATCCTTGATCATATAAAATATTTTATGGCTTTGCCCTCACTCCGAACCTAGTACAATACTTTCCGTGTGTTGAGTAGCGGAGCGCGGCGTTGAGCGCTCTGTCTTGTCACCAGAGGCAGGTAATGAAAATATTAAATGATTCATTCCCCCGAGCGGGCATCGAACCCCCAATGTTAAAGTGTTGTTATCAGTCTGTCATTTTTAGTCTCTGCTCGATTAGCTATGAGAATAATATCAAACAATATTTTAATTACCTGTATGTATGTCGTTGATATTAGATCTGTGATCGTAAGTGCTCGTTCCTTTGGTTGCGTTGACTTAGAAGCTAATTTTTTCCATGGTTCAAGGGACCGTAGACCTGGATATTTGATATCAATTTCAGCTAGATGTCTCCACGCAATCTTAAGATAAATAGTCTTAACAAACGGACAGATGAAGACCTAAGTGTTCTAATAAGGATCCGGTTTTTTCTTTTGATATATAAAACTCTAAAAATAATTAACAAGTCCACTTCTACACTTTAAAAAGTTGAGTTATGCTCTAAAGAAAAAGCCGGTACACGTTTACTATTCCATAGTAGAGTAGGCTGGTTGAGACCTATGCAATTTTTTTAAGCCATTGCGTGTTGAACGACGGAACCTAACACCGCGCTTCGTCTACCTGAGAGCGGGCTTTTTTGTAATATTCAAAGCTTTTATTCATCTGTCAAATTGGAAATGGAAGTCAATTAAATTCCAATTAAATTTCTACCTATCTTTGTAAATACCTGTATTTCTTGTAATATATAAAAACTTACCTAAACATGTAAAGCTCAACAAAACAGATTCAAACCTACTATCTAACTAAACTAGCATAGAACGAAACACCACAAAATCACAGTTTAATTTTTACGCATTCTACCCAAGGCTATAACCAAGGTTTTACCCAACAATAAACGTCTAATTTCTCAAAAAGCCTTTCACGATTAGGATCGCGTATACCAACACATTTTATATGAAAAACGCTTATTACGCTTAATTAAAGCGGCAACAGTTTTTTAATTAACTAAAAACTGTTCTAACAATAAATGAGTATTAAATACTTGCTAGAACCGTTCTTTGTACCAGTTTCTACTATCAAGTTGTTTAAGTTGCGATCATTTGAATACTTCAAAGTCAGTTTTATAGATAGCTGTCTAAAGTTAAATAGCATTGAAATTGTTTATATTACCGCTTTTTATTCACTTTGTTGGCACTCGGTGATTAAATATAAGGACATTTGTAGCTATGAACCAACTACTTTTGTTACTAGCAACTGACGACCAACTCCAATTGATCCTATCTCTCGTCACTGAGGTTAGTTAAAATATTACAAAAACTATATTCTCTTACAAAACACATATAGATGATTAGCATTAAGAAATTTAAATAAAGACAACTTTAAGAGATTAACACGTTCTCTGCATAACCTACTTTTGAGAATGTTCAGTTGCTGCGGTTGAGGTCTTTTCGGCCTCATATTTTACACATAGGTAACATAATCGGCGTGAAGTCTATAATGAGGCTGATTTCTACCCCAAGCCGCAGGTAAACTGATAAAAAGCTTCTCACTCGAGTGGGAATCGAACCCACGACAGTCGCAAGCCAAATGATCTCCATAAAAACGTAGCAATGCTGTAAATAAAAGTTATTCGCTTCGCTTAATAAAAGTTATAAATTATTTCTACAGCAAAATGCAATATCATGCTATCTCTTTTCAACTTTAATAGCACGTCTAACAAATGAGTGAGACAGCAATATTTACTGAGAAGCTCCCTAATAATTTTCTCGGGTTTGCACTTCTGTAATGAGTTTCCTTATTTAATAGCTTTTAATATTTGTTATTTGTTTCTTTGAAATTAGCTCTATTTGTTTTTCATTTGAAAAACATATTATATTTATTATGGTGTGGTGTGTGGAGGATATTAAATTTTTGACGGCGGAATTAAAACTATACTCATCGAGAACTTATCAAGAACAACTAGTTCTTGAATGAGAATGTGAGTGAACTAGTGAGGTCAGTCGTGGTATAGGGGCAAAAGCGTATGTTTGTTAACGTGACAGGTTGTGGGTTGGATTCCCAGGAAACAATGTAATATTTAATATTTTAATTTCCTAGCTTGGCTTAGCGAAGTGCAACGTTGAGTTCCACCACTTAACAACGCAATGTTATTTCGGCGGAAAGTAGGGGACCAACATGTCTTAATGGGAACGGAGTGTCTTAACACTAGGTATTAAGGTTCCCAGGTGTCCTAAAATACCTAATATACATTATTCTATATATAGAACAACTTCAGTCATTTAACTAGATTTATAATGAATATGCACTAAGAAAATTTAAGAGCTTGTCTTCTTTATAATAAAACATTAAGGCAGCCGCAGCAGTGGCACAATGATGTAACTATAACGCGACGGCTGTGGGTTCGATCCCACTCGTGGAAATGACTTGTTATTTATGAGTATTCTCGTTACTTCGCTCTGGTACCAAGTCAAAAACCCGAAGTTGAGTTCCACTACTTAACATGCAATGCCTCGAAAATTTCGGCGGAAGGTGGGAAACGGAGTGTCTTACACTAGGGTCCCTCTGCCTACCCTGTTAGTGCGGGATACAGCGTGAAGCTGATTTATTTTTATTTATTAAGGTTACGATTATAATTTTTTTCTTAAGCTCCTTGCCGTATTCCGCAAATGATAAAACACATCGTTCCTCGATTTCCGCCCAATTTTCGAAACATACATAACCATGAGAAAGAAATGAAAATAACTCACTTACCCGAATGGAAATCGAACTCACAACTCCACTTACAGTTAGAACAAAATCATCTAAATACGTGAGAAAAATACAAGAAACTTACATAAAACTATTACTACTCAAACTCGTTGAGATCTTATTACTTGCATATGTTAAAAATACATGCTCCTTTTTGAAATATTTCACTTATCTTTTGTAAGAGATTTAAATGCTCCATAGAGTATAATGTAGAATGAGTTCAAATAAAAACGTATTTACTTTGTTGCTTAAGTGACTGTGGTGAACGATAACGATGCGTCGAATTAAATTAAATGTTATCTATATTATTTCCTGTTTATTTGCCAATTAGGAGGCCAGTCGTTGCGCAGCGGCATAAGCGTACAACTATCATCGCGACAGGTCGTGAGTTCGATTTCTAAATGAAATAGTACCCTGCTATATACAGGATATAACATGAAAATAAAAAAAAAATGAGATATGATAATTTTAATCATAGTGTATTTGAAAAAATCTAAGTTATTATTCTTATCACTTGAAAATGCGTTATAATTGCGAATTGATATCTATCTCTGAAAGATGTAATTTTTTTAAATCGTAAAAGCGCTACCAGAATGTGCTTAAAGTCATATGTATGTAACATATGACTTTAAGCACTTTCTGGTAGCGCTTTTCTACATAAAACACTACCTTGAAGGAGCCTAGTGTTAAGACACTCCATTTTCCACTTTCCGCATATTTTTTGAGACATTACCTACATGTCAAGTGGTACAAGACAATGCTGCGCATTGTAATTATAATCTTATTTGATGCTAGTAGAGTAGTTTAAGAGGCAAAATCTAAGCAACAATGCTTGTATAAAACTGACAGTTCTAAGTAATGCAACTTTAACCGAAACTCGGCAGTCCAAACAATCTATCATCATCATATCACATTCAGGAAATAAATGTACTTTACATCATGCGGATGTTTGTCCAAAATATCCTGGAAATCTGCCAGGAGAGCAAAAGTTCGACCAAAAATGGGCCTTCTTACCAAGTATTAAGCTATCAAAGCAATACGAAAAGGCAAAAGTATATAGACTTTCGAGAAATTTATTCAAAATACGTAGCCGTTCCGTTATTGGTAATAGAATAGTTTACTTCAACGTAAGATAATGTCAGGTGTTCTTTATAGTCAATGATTGCAGTTATATACTTCCTTAGAAAACATAAAAATTTTGAACGTCGTGGGATTTGAACCCGCGTCCCTTGGACGGTTTCCAAAATTTTATACGTTTTCTAAATAACTATTTTTCCTTTCCAAGAGCAGAATAACACTTTAAAATTGTCAAAAATATTACAGTTATATTTTTGTTTTTTTTTTATTGGTTAACTCGGTGTCAATTCGAATGTAGTCCACATACAGTCCGCTAGGTATAAGCTGAGATTTGCATTTCTGTGAGTCCTCATATATAGTAGTGTAACATCATTACTTGACCTTTACCCCATAACTGTTACTGTGTTCATTTATTAATAGTAAAATATAAAGTTGGCATTATCATCAAGAATGGAATCTATTATATATACAACTAATGAACTGTATAAACAGTACAAAAAAGGAAAAAAAATCGTGGTTAGACGACACATCAGAGGGGAATAAAAATTATGAGAAGCTTAGCGTAGAAGAATTGATAATTATATCTTTGTATGTTGGTTTTTTTTTATTGATTTCTAATGTCAGGTGTTCTTTATAGTCAATGAATTTATATTAAAAAATATTTTTCTGGCTCTACTTTTATATTTACTTAAATGTGAAGCTTAGCCTAACTTTCGCGAACTGTAGCTTTTTATATTTTATATATAAATAAAATATAATAAAGAAATTACATGTTGAGTGGCGAAACTCAACGCCGCGCGCTGAAATTATCCTCCAGAATTCGGCAGAAAGTGGGGAACGGAGTGTCGTAACATTAGGTTACCTCTGCCTACCTTGCTGTGTGCGGGATACAGCGTGAAACTGATTTATTTATTTATTTATTTATTTACTAGTATGTCTAAGAAGTCAACTACAACGCTCTACATAAAAGTTACAATTGTAAGTAAATGTTATTATACACATTTTATATCAATTTCACGCTTTACCCCGCGTAGTAGGTTACACAACAAGAATCTCCTCATTATGCGCACGAATTTCAAATATTGCACGTTCTGTGACGGAAGTCGTACTAAAGCTGGAACGGAAATAAAAATAATTTAAATATATAGTGTCGATCGCAACCACAAACATCGCTGGTACACGCGCTCGTACCACTGTAGATGTAATGGACAGTTATTTTTTAAAAAACATATTATATTACGTAAATCATTTCAACATAAAACTGTAAATTAAAAAAATCGCGAAATAAAAATTTTAAATATATATCGTTTGTAATTATAAACTTTAATTTACTTTAATATTGTGATGAACTAAGCTATCATAGTTGAGAAATAAGTAAATTAGTGTACATAATATGTAAAACACCATGTTAAAACGCAATGTCTCGAAAATTAGGCGAAAAGTGGGAAACGGAGTGTCCTAACACTAGGTTTTATCTGCCTTCTCCGGGTTGCAGAGTGAAGCCTAAAAAACAGCTTTTCCTGTACAACATGATAAGCAGAGAGTCTCTTGTTAAAGACTTGTTAAGTCGATTTCATAAGATAATAAAATATAAGCTATGACCGTCTTGGAAAAAAAATAACCAAGATGCTTTTTTCTAACTATTTGTATATAGTTAGAGACAGGAATGATTTTTATTTTTTTTTAGACAGCCAGCTTTTGGCTTCAAAAATTCAAAAAAATGTTGACCCCGTTTAAGCTTCTCTTATTTTACAAGCTCGCGGAGCTTTCAATTAAAATTTAGCAACGTGCGTCAAAATGCAATTATCGGTCAAATATTTACCAAATCGGGCGGAAGATTCTTCTTCCAGCAAAATCATATTTCATTTTAAGTTTTTGCTGTATCCCGTATATAGTAGGATAGACTGAACCTAGTATTACGAAACTCCGTTCGCCACGTATCGCCATATTTTCAAGACATTGTGCTTTGGGTGGCGAAATTTAACGCCGCGCTTTGTCTTGATACCAGAGCGAGGAAATGACAATATTTCGTTCCCAGGCTGAGATTCGAACCCACAACTGGTGCGTATACAGTGAGACCCCACGATATTTTATGTGTAAATAAAATTTAAGTTATTAATAGACGTTTACTTGCAGGTACAAGCTGTTAAATAAAACGTCAATAAAATCTGTAAGTATTTACAAAAAAATATTTAATACTCAGTTTTTGTTAATTATTTAATAATTAATACAGTCGTGGCGCAGCGGCACGAGGTGTGACTGTAAAACCGACTGGTTGTGGGTTCGATCCCCACTCGAGAAGATGAAATATTTACTTAAATTTGTATTTCCATTTCTTCGCTCTGGTGTCGAGGATAAGCGCGGCGTTGAGTTCTGCCACTCAACACGCAATGCCTCCAGAATTCGACAGAAAGTGGGGAACGGAGTGTCTTAACACTAGGTTCCCTCTGCGTACCCTGCTGTGTGCGGGATAAAGCGTGAAGCTGTATATAATATAATTAATACTAAGAGGCCAGTCGTGGCGCAGGGGCATAAGCATATGACTATAAACGTGTCTTTTTCTAGGAAAAGAAATATTTAATCTTTTTAATTAGTCGCTGTGGTGACAAGACGAAGCACAGCGTTGAGTTAGGCACGTTTGAGAGCGCCTCTAGAATTCGGCGGAAAGTAGGAAACGGAAGTGTCTTAATGGGAACGTATCTTAACACTAGGTTTCCAGGTACTTTCTGCCTACCGTGTTATGTGCGTACTTCAGTGTCAAAAAAGATATATAAAACTATGTGTGTTGCATGTCCTTGTTCTTTGGGGCTTGGGGTTCTTAGGAAGTGTAGTGGAGAATGAAGAGAGGGTTTCTCGAAATTACTACGCTAACGAAAAACGGATTATAAGTTTTATTATTTAAGCAAGCGAACTTTCGGACGGTCGAGCGATTTATTCTTCAAATTCAAGTAAAATAATTCTTCAAGTCGTCGTCAAATTGCAGTACACGGAAAAGAAAACGTTTTTCTTTGGAATTTTTACTTATTTTTTCCACTTGGAAACTGAACCCACAACCTTATGTAGGTTGTGGGTTCAGTTTCCAAGTTTTTTTTTAGATCTTGTAAGATAAAACATGGCATTGTGTTCCGCTGTACTCAACACGCTCTATCTCAAAGCAAAAAACGGAGTGCCCTGACACTATAAGAAGCTTAATAATTATTCTATAGATTTACAACAATATTATCAACCAAGACTCGCACAACACACTGTTCAAGCTATATTCGATTAAAACTTTTAATTGTATCAATTAGTCATATTTGCATTAATTTAATAACTTAGTATCGAGATTATATATTGTTTGTGGAGGGACGGCACAAATAACATTGTGATACTCGTATGTTTGGAATCTAAAATAGGATATCGTTTGTAGAACAAGAAACTTTGAACTAGTAACATTGGATTAGTTATTACCTGGAAATACCTAACTCTATATACATATGTATGTATTTACATACAATATTAGACCAACATGCTACATATGGATATATGCGGAGGACGTGGTCGTGAGATCAAATTTACGAAAAAAAAATATAGTTACCACGAATTTGAAAGTTAAAATGAACGATTTTCATCACCTCGCTCTAGTAACATGACTAAACGCGGCGTTGAGTTTCGCCACTCTAATCTAATCTAATCTAGCTTCATGCTGTAGTCAGAGAGAACGGAGCGCCAAAAGCTACGGTCCCTGCTTACTTCTTTCACCTCATCCACTGTCATCAACCTTTTCATACATGCCCCCCGGGGGGTCCTCATACTTTTCACGTGAGCTGCCTCCAGTATCTACGATACTGTGTTTTCGAAGGTCAACAGACGTCTCCTATTACCTCTCTTATCTTGGCGATGCGTGGAGAACGGAGTGTCTTAACACTAAGTTCCCTTTGCCTACCCTACTATGAGCGGGATATAGGATAGAACTACAAAAAAAAAACACATACGATGCCTAAAAAAATAGTTACCGTCTCTCATTTCAGTTGTGTCAGATAACCGCCCTCGCGGATTAACCTTGCCCTAAATTGGTTAAGACGGTTTGTGTGCTAGGTTTACGCGTTATGTTTTATTTTTAGCTTATCTTAATATTATATCTTCCACATTAGTTCAGTTTAGTTATTGTATATAGCATATGGAAGTAATTGTTTTTCTTTTTTTTAAGCTTTACTCTGTATCCTACATATAGGAGGGTAGGTTGAGGAAACCTGAGATGTTAGTGCCTAGAATAGGATCATCCTGGTACTGGTGGTGTCATAT
>DWLH01001950.1:0-11658 GCA_018249795.1 Heliconius telesiphe telesiphe | reverse complement strand
GAGGAGCTACAGGTGCGTTGCCGGCCTTTAAGAAGGGTTGGGCGCCGGAGCCCGGCATTACCTGATGCGAAACGCAGTTGCATAAAGCCACTACTTCACGCCGGTTTTAAATGCCGGGGGTGGTAATGATCCGGTCGAGTCTGCCCATCAAGTCTGCTCTTACGACACCACCAGTACCAGGATGATCCTAATCTAGGCCGGGATCACACGGCACATTTATTAATTAGAGTAACTTTATTTTTTGAATATTGGCCATCAATCGTGTAAATTTCACCTGTGTGCGTCGGCGAATGCATAAGAGTGTGACTCTAAGCGTGACAGGTTGTGGGTTCGATATCCATTCGGGAAAATGAAATATTTAATATTTTCATGTTCCTCGCTCTGGTAACGAGGCATATCGCGGCGTTGAACTCGGCTTTAAGCAATGCCTCCAAAATTCGTCGGAAAGTGGACGGAACAAACTTCTGTCTTAATGGGAACGAAGTGTCTTAACACTAGATTCCCAAGTTTCCCCTGTCTCATTTGCTGTTTGCGAGATACAGCGTAAAGCAAATACATTAAAAAAATCTTGCCAGTTTCGTGAACATACATCGACATCGATACGTCCATTGGCTAAATAAGTAAACTAATATTTTTTAACAAAATAAAACCGACTTCAACCGAATCTCATAATCAGAAGTCGGTTAAAAATAGTTAAACAATGATTTCATTCAAATAATATATAGGCTTATTCGAATTATATTATTTGACAAACTAAATCTCTCCGTTCTCAATTTGTTGCCCATTCAAAAAGTGATAAGCAAAGTACTTATTGACGATCTCAACTTATCCATCGTACATTCAGACCGTTCCCTGCCCTATAAAAGCTTAATTATTTTCCTTTTTCAAGGTCTAAAACCGAAATGAAATGAAAATATTCCATTCCCACAAATGGGAATCGAACCCACACTCTATGTGCTCCCAATACATACTTAAGCAACGTCCATAAGTACATACAAACTCACACACAAAATAATTACCTACATGCATTTCATTACCGAGGACATTATATTTAATCGTATAACGGTTGGACCGGTCCTGTCTCATACTAATCTTGTTTGTAAACAGCCAACGACCCTGTTATAGTGTGAACTTTGTTTTATAGTAGCTTGTATATGTATTGGGGTTAGTGTGGGTTCGAGTTTCTAGTGGGAATCGTAGTTTATTATTATAGATAACAAATAAATAAAATGTCTATTGCTGAGGCAAAAAATATATACAGAAAATAGATACATCCTACTAATTCTAGTAATACTATAATTATGAAAGTTTATGAGGATGGATGTTTGTTCCACTTTCACGCAAAAAGTACTGAACAGATTTAGATGAAACTTTACACTAATATATGTTAGATACTCAGAACAGAATCAGAACTCTCAGACATAATCAGAACGTAGCTACCATTTATGTAAAAAAATTGTATAATTTGGTTAAAATATAACAATAACATTAAGCGGGCGAAGCCACGTGTATATCGCTAGTATGTTATATGATTAAAACTATGGTAATAAGACTAATTCAGTCAATGATGCTTGAGGTTCGAATCTCAAGCGTTGCTGTTTATCAGTTACTTAGAAAATCTGTTCCCTTAGATATATTCTTGTTTAGTTACTAGCATATCGTACATAACTATGAAATCAATGTGACGTAGTTGGTACAAGTCTGACCATACGCGATAGTTACAAGTTCAAAAGCTGTTTCAGCAGAACAATCTTATTTAAAGTTTAAATGTTTTGAAGCGTAGTTAATTAGGATTTATTTATAAATTCACAGCTAACTGGTATGACCTGATATACTACATAATATTTTACATCTAGATATTATTAAATTAAAGTACAGTTTCGAAATTGTGTACACATTATTATTACGCTTCAAGCTGTATCCCGCTGTATAGCAGGGTAGGCAGAGAGAACCAGGGACTCTAGTCTTAAGACACTCCGTCCCCAATTTGCGCTTTCGTTTCCCACTTTCCACCAAATTATCGAGGCATTGCGTGGCAGTACTCAACGCCGCGGATTGTCTCGTAACCAGAGCGACGAAATGTATCTATATGTATTATATATTGAAATGTAAACTTTACCATCCCTTGTTGCACAACGTCACACTTCGGCCCCTCCGTCTCCTTTAGTGTCATGTAATTTATGAATAGCTCCTTAATTTATAATTCTATTTATGAAATGTTTTTTTTTTATCTAGGTAATATAGGAGGTAAAAACTTTTAATTTATATCAAATAAAGTTGTTTTTTCTATATTTGACATTTCTTTATGTACATTTTAATATTAAAATATAAATTAAAATATTTATTAATATGATAAATATGTAATAAATTAGAATTTATTATTTATTCATTAATAACTTTAAGAAAACTAATATATTTAACTTTTTATCTAATCTAGATGAAGTAAGCTAATTTGGTTTAAGTTTTTGATTTATATTTTTCCTAAGTCAAGGGTGAAAATAAAAGAGACAAATAGAATTTACCAGTCTTTATTATAAATATTGTATCCTTACATTAACCTAGTTGAGACCTGACTTATAATAAACTTATAATATCACATTTACAATTTTACTTCAAGCCGGACTGTTACCGAGGCCCATGTTCATGGCATTCAGCAGATCACCGTTATCAGCATCGATTTCCCAAGCAAAAAGGCCGCCTAGCTTGTTGTTTCTCACGTATTTACCCTTTTCAATAACCGATCGAGCATTGTCATAAGTTACAAGGTCTCCAGTCGATGGTCTGAAGACGTAAGGTGCTTGGGCGACATTGTCGTAGTGGAACTCCCACTTGCCTTGAGCTATTTCATTCGCAATTTCCCTGTAGTCAACCACTCCATCTTGCCAAGTACCTTTGACAGGTCCAGTAGCATTACCTGTGAAGGGATTGTTGTCTTCATAATCATGAACGCCAGTCCAACCACGACCATACATGGCAACACCTACTACAATTTTCTTAGGATTTACTCCCTGTGCCAACAAGTATTTTACTCCGAAGTCAGATGTGTAAGTTTCTTTGGGACTCCACGCAGGCGCGTACAATGGTGTTTGATGTCCAAGACTATCATTAGACCAGGCTCCCTTAAAATCGTAACTCATCAAGAAAATATGATCCATATAATTTTGAGCCTTGCTGTAGTCAACAACTTGGATTTTATCCCATCCAGAACTAATGGCAGAAGTTAATTCGTATTTCTTACCAGTCTTAGTTGAGAGTTCATCAAGCATCTCACGTAATTCTTTCATCAAACTTACATAACAATCACCATCTTCCGGGCTACCGAGGTCAGGGTTAGCGCCTTTACCACCAGGGAACTCCCAATCGATGTCAACACCATCGAAGAATTTCCATGTTAGAAGAAACTCCTTGACTGACTGCACAAATCGAGTTCTTTTAGATTTGTCAACTAAAAAGAAGAAAGGATCGGCAAGCGTCCACCCACCAATAGAGGGAAGAATCTTCAAATCAGGTCGGGTCTGTTTTAGAGACATCAATTGGCCAAAGTTGCCTTTGTAGGGCTCATTCCATGAAGACAATCCTTTCTGTGGTTTTTGTAATGCTGCCCAAGGATCGTGGATTGAGACTTTGAAATCCTCGCGACCGCTACAGGATCGTTGTAGTGCTTGGAAACTGCCTTCGATCTCTTTTAAGCTGTCATTGATACCATCACCGCCACAAATTGGAATAAAGCCGTAGAGCAGATGAGTAAGATTAGGTATAGGTATACGATCGACGGGGAATTTCCTAGGATAGACACCCCATTCTACGAAGTAAGCACCTACAACTTTTCCAGACGTTTGCTTGAACGGCTTATTTTTTTCTCCTAATGTGTACTCAAGAGGAGGTAAATGACTTCCATCGGTATCGGCCACGACAATTTCGGTGGGATCGCTTGAACTGCAGCCGTCTTCATTGCAAAGTTCCACTGTCATTTGGTATCTTCCACCTTTCGAGACGGGAAAAGTGGCAGACGAAGCCGCTCCAGATGCACCATACCAGACCTCTTCACCATCGAACAACACTCTAGCACTATTCGCTGCATCTCCAGACCAAACATTCCAAGAAACGGAAACATCAGCCGCCTCTTTTCTTGTGACAAGCTGGTTGTACGCCGTTGCTGCTTGATTGACCTCCACAATCGCAAAAGTCCTCTCACCCCATCCTAATGAAGGTTTCCCTGGAGGTCCACACTCCACCAGCCCGAGGAGGGCAGCGACCGCAAACGCCAACGCCTTTTGCCCCATACCGGTTCTAAAAAAACAAAATACAAAATATTTGTTGCGATCTTCACATTTAAGCGTCCGATTCGTACTGAACTTGCATCTCACCGGTATCTTTTATATATGGGAAGTATAGTAGGCCAACCGCTAACACTAAGGAGTCTGAGCGGAATGTCGATACCGATTGAGATGCGTAATAAAAATCATTAGCACAGTTTCCTATCCCGGTCACGTTAGTGGCGCGGTCAAGGTGACAAATTATGTTTAATTGTCACGCCTAATGATTTGTTTTTATTTTAAATGTTCTAAACTGAAGCGAGCCCGTTATGAATAAGGCTTGAAAGTAAATCTTACTTGAAAAGATGGCGGTCTTTGTCAGGATTTACTGTTTTAACTTGTTTCTTTGTTTTATTGTAAATTATTTTTTGTATACTTTATATGAAAGTTGTTAATATATGAAGTTGGAAGACTGAGTGACTTAACACTAAGTTCACTCGGGATAAAGTATGAAAAAAAATTTAGCTGAATTAAAGAATTTAGATATTTGAATAAAAAATGAAAAAATAAAGAAACATGTTATCAGTTGGTCTCTACATCATTTTCAAAACGTTTTGAATTTTTTTTATTAATTGATAAAAAATGATAATGATGATGATATAATAGATGTATATATGTATAGATACTCAATGTGAATAAATTTTTACCTAAGATATAATGAAAACAAAAAAAAATGGAAATAATCAACTATCATATCGTTTTCGTATATTAAAACTGTTAAACAGGCCGTCGTGACGCAGCGGCGCATCGTCTGACTGCAAACATGAAGCTTGTGGGTTCAAATGAATTATATTCATTCCCTCGCTGTGGTAAAAAGACAAAGCGCGGCGTTGAGTTCCGTCATTCAATATGCAACGTCTCCAAAATTTAGACGGGACGGGGGAAATTGGTGCGTGGGGAAACGAGTGTTTACTTTAAATTTCCGCTACCTTCACGCTATATATGGAATATAGCGTGAACCTAAAAAACAACTGTGGAAGTAATTTTGATTACACAATATTTTACAATCATTGTTTAACTTTCCATACTGAACACATATCATATTTCAAATATATTGCTTTTACTTTTAAGCATGCAAAAAATTTTACAATAAGTAAAAAAATGTTTCAAACTTTTTTAAAAACATTGAAAATAATAAACGAAGCGAAGGTTGTGGATTCGATTCCCACCTCGGGGGAATAAAATATTTTAAATTTTTATCTCTGGTAATAAATTTTATATCGTCAAGTTCCCTGAATTACCACTTTATATGTAGAGAGCTACCATATCATAAATCACTCAGTTTTTCACATACTTTAAGATTAGAAAAATCAATATAAATATCACAAAGCGTTTTCAACGCGCTAATTTCAGGATATACTGTGAAATAAATAGGTATTTTTCGTGTATGTATGTATACTGCATCACGTAAATCGTTTCCAGTTAATGTTAAAATATACGGTACCTTAATAACTCTTATTATTTCTATGCAGCTTCATAGGCAGAGGGAACCTAGTTTTAAGACACTCCGTTCCCCACTTTCCGCCGTGTTCTGGAGGCAATGCGTGTTGAGTGGCTGAACTCAACGCCACGCTTTGTTACGACACCAGAGCGAAGAAATGAAAATATAAATGTAAATAAATATTTCATCTCCTCGATTGGAGATAGAACCCACAACCAGTCGATTTTACACTCACACTTTATGCCCCTGCGCCATGACTTGCCCAATTATTTCTATTAGACCACAAGTTCAAAGCCGTAGAAGCTGGTACTTTAGTTTTCTAGACAATATAAACCTACCTGTAAACTTTGGTCCTCCTTTTTAAATAAAATAAATATAACTAAATATTTATTTTTACACGTTAAAATACTTCTCCATCGACACTCTAAAATGTAATTTATAGTAAATGCATAGTAAACATTGATTTATAAATATCACTGATAACAGCAATTGATCGATATTGATAAGATTATGTTATGTAGAAGTGGAGTGTGGGTGTTGAATCAACGTGGAAATTTTATAAGGATGGTGCCTCTTAAAATATTTGTAAGCGTTTTACTATTTAAATTTTAATATATGTTGATATATGATAAACGTTTAGAAGAATAATCATAATCAAACTCGCAACTGTGGGTTCGATTCCTACTCGAGGGAATAAAATATTTTCATTTCTTCAAAACCAAAGCCACGCAATGTCTCGAAAATTTGGCTGTGCTTGGGGAACTATTAGCTTAGCTGTCTTTTTTTTAAAGTATATTTAGTAGTTAACTATTGACATTCTACTGAATAGGATTTGAACTCGCAACTATCCAATTGTAGACAATGCGTATATGAATTTTAAATTCAGCCTCACACTTCACCCTGCAAATAGCAGGGTGAACAAAGGGAACATAATGTCTAAATACTACTACTACATTATCTTCTGCTGTCTTAATTTGATTAATTTGAGACATATAATGTCTCTATTGTGATAGTATAACATACTTATTACAAGAGTTTAGAATGAATGAATAAACAGACAAATGAATATTTTCTTCTTTCATATATATGACATACTTCCTTGTAGGTACTTCATGATAATACTATTGTGTAACTATTAAAGTAGTAAATATATTTCAGTCTTAAGGGCTTTCCTTAATAACTTCTCGAAGTTTTATGTTTTTGTATAGTATGGAAGAATGGTTATAAGTAGTTGTTTATTTATGTAGGTGGAGGTAGCAGCTTCGAATACGTTTATTTTTAAACTAATATATAGAAAGTGTATATTACTTTTGTACTAAACTATCCTAGGGATAAAAAATATAAAACATATAAAAAGTCTCAAGGCAAAGAGTTTAGGCTCCAGATTTCGGCGGAAAGTGGGAAACAGAAGTGTTTTAACGGGAACGGAGTGTCTTAACATTAGGTTCCCAGGTTCCCTCTGCCTACTCCGCTATCTTCAGAATACAGCGTGAAGTTAAAAAACTCATCTGTTACTGAGTAACTGAAAGAACAGAACAGCACAGCGCCTTTGATGGCGAAGTTCAACGCCGCACTTTGTCTTATCTCTTGAAATAAAAATTAATCATTCCCTAATTTAGACTGCCGCTGTGGCTCTGCGTCACGAGAGCATAACTTAAAAATCAAAAAAGTTATTTAATAAAACTCCCAGAATTTTCAATAAAATTGTGGAATTTTCAATTTTATATAACACGTGTTTTCGGCTAAGATTAAAGGATGAGTCGATAGAAGTTCTTAATCGATTTTTAATTGTTCAAGGAAATTTACATTTTGGATCAACTCTTCCGCTAAATCGTTATCAAAACTAAACGTGACAAATAGTTATCAGAATTATTAGTAAGTCATCCAAGGACATTTTTATCATATTCCATGCTTTGGGAACAAGACAAAGCGCGGTTGAGTTTTGCCTCTGTTGAATGATAAACCAATGGTGACCGGAGTGTCTAAATAGATTCCCGCTGGCCAATGTAGTATATGCGGGATACAGCGTGAAACCGAAAAAGAACATAGCAAACTTAACATTTTTTAAAATTAAGAACAATTTTTTTCCCTCACACAGTATCCCGCACATAGTAGGATGTGTTGAGGGAACCTCGGAACTTGTTTTCAAATTTTCGCCGAATTCTGAAGGCATTTTTGAATGGTGAATTCAGCGCAGCGTTTAGCCTTGTTACCAAAGCGAGAAAAATAAAAATATAATATATTTCCTTTCTTTGAGCGAGGATCGAACCCACAACCTGTGCCATGTACAGACGCACGTTTTCATCTCCAAAAACGACTGGCCTCTAGACTGGAAGAACTATATGTAAGTATAAAGTTTAAAAAAAAACAAAAATACTAGTAGCTTCACGAATCACTATAGATACGGTAAGCTTACTCATTTTTTTTTCTAAAAAAATCTTCTCAATAATCTTTCAAAAAGATTGCGGCTTTTAAGAGTAAATAATTAGAAGCATGTAATTGTGTATGAAATACGACGGTTTGTATCCAAACATTTAACGTAATATGGCCTTTTTCCATAAATGGACTAGGTATACAACACAAAAATATTTTTTCAATTCAATCCAAAAGTTCTTGAGATTAGCACGTTCAACCAAACAAACATATTACATAGATAAATAATAAAATGTTAGAACAAACTGTTAAAATCTCTGCTATGCCTATACCAAGGGATAAAGGATTTTGAGCGGCAAATTAATAAAGTTTCGAAGTTTTCAAACAATTTTTACATTTCAACTGATTTATATAGATTTTATATTCGGTCCCGCGGGAATCTCACCTTTTTCGGGATTGAGCGTGATTAATATAAAATAAATATGAAAGGACATTTTTTTTCACTTTTTTGTTGTAAAAAGGACAAAAAATAAACATAGAGGTAGCGCATTGGGACAACTGTAATTGCGATTGTTGTCAGATCGATTCCCACTCGGGGAAAATATGTAATATATTTATTTTCATTTAGCTTAAATACTTAATGATCAAAACCTAGTGTTAAAACATTCAGTTCTCCACTTTTCGTCCAATTTTGTGTTGAGTGGCGGAACACAACGCCGCGCTTTATTTTGCCAGCGTGAGTCAATTAAAAAAATTAGATCTCAAATTTAAAAAAAAGAACAAAATCCTTCCTTATATTTTGACCTCGTTAAAGTGTCGTCGAACTCAAACCCGCTATTGTATGCTAATAGCGCCCAGATTCCAGTGCAATGTCACTTTTGTTTGATGACACGTCATGTTGTTTCTTTATAATCAATCTATATGAATATGATTGTTAGCTTCACGTTGTATCCCGCCATTGCGGGATACAGCGTGAAGGAAACGGGAACTTTTTTTAAGATGCTCCGTTTCCCAGTTTCCGTGTGCGTGTTGAGTGACAGAATTCAACTATGAGCTTTGTCTTGATACGAATCGAACCTACAACCGTCGCATTAAGTGTCAGACGCTGTGCCGATATGGATTTGAATTCTGTTGAGAGAAATGATGTTGACTTGAATATATCAAGTTATTTTAATTTCAACATCAAAACAAAGAGCATCGTAGAACTCCGCCAATTACAGCCAAATATAGATGAGGTCGTTTAACTAGGTTCCCTCAATCTACGCGAAAAGATAAGGTTAGTGGACTAGGTACCTACTGTGAGGGAGAGAAACGCGTGATTGTTACTTTTTTATATACCAACATATATACTAAAAGAAACGATTAACATAATATTAAGCTATATGATTTTTCCAATTCCATCAGTTCCTGAGATCCATCAGTTCCTGAGATCACCGTGTTCAACCAAACAAACTTCTCAGTTTTATGATATTAGTATAGATTATAATAACCCTAATTAATAGTTGTAACAACAATATGTGCAAAGGTCGGATAATCCTCGGCATTATGTGACATTTATAAATTATTTGTCAATATCGTTTTAATCACGATTAGTTAGTTTTCATTATAACGGCCGAATGGAGATATATGAGGTTGGAAATTGCTTAATTGGTTAGTTCTTTTTTCATAAAACCTATCTTTTTCGCGCAGAGGCAGAGTAAGCCGAGGGAACCTGGGAACCTAGGCCTCCTCATTTTTGACGAATTCTGGAGGCGAACTATCTTTTGGTTGAGTAAATATAGCTGAATTTTGGCTCAATCATTGGCTCAATTCCTACTGGGGTGAATGAGTTAATTTCATTTTCTCTCTCTGGTAAAATGATAAAGTGTGACGGTGAGTTCTGCCACTAAACACGGAATGTTTTGAAAATTGGGTGGTGCGTGACGAACGAAGTTTCTTAAACTATGTTAGTTCGTTCTCTTTGTTGACGTTGGCTTTGACCTCTACATATCCTATGAGCGAGCTTCAGGGCAAATCTTAATTGAGACCAGGGTGCAGTGGCACTAGACTGTAAACGCGACTGTTGTGGGTTCGATTCCCACTTATAGGAAATATTTAATATTTTCATTTCCTCGCTCTGATAACGACGCAAAGAGCAGCGTTGAACCTTGCCACTCAACACGCAATGCCTCAAATGATCATCGGAGAGTGGAGAACGGAAGTGTCTTAAGGGGTAACGGAGTACTTTACTTAGATTCCCAGGTTCCCTCTGCCTACCCTGCTAAGAGTAAGATACAGCGTGGAGCTAAAAAAAGCCATTAAAGTCCACAAGAACAAGGTTGCGGGCATTATGAAACAGCCTTTATTTTAGATCTAGTTTATATTACCGTTGGAGGAACTGTTACGAGATTTTTATCACAACGAGATTGATAAGTTGTCTCATTTAATACAACATTGTTCAATCGCTTAAAATTGTTATATATAATGTATTTAAGTAATTTGATTTTTTCTTTATTTATTTAATATTTGGTTATAGTGGGTGTTTTTTTAGGTTCACAATGTTTCCCGTACAAAGCAGTGTAGACAGGGGGAACCTGGGAACCTGGTGTTAAGACACTCCGTTCCCATTAAGGCATTTTCGTACACTAATTTAATCAGAATTCTGGAGGCATTGCGTGTTGAGTGGCGGAACACTACGCCGCGCTTTGGCCTGTTATCAGAGGGAAGAAATGAAAATATCAAATATTTAATTTTCTCCTAGTGAGAATCCAACACGCTGTCGCGCTTACAATTGTACGCTGGTGCCCCTATGCCACGACTGGCCTCTAATCTGGTATTGGGTGGCCATAGTAGTAGAACATTCGATTCTTGAATTAACTTACAAGATAATTTTGTATAGAAGGCTATTTAGATCGAGAAAAAAATGCAAAATGAAAAAAATACATAC
This sequence comes from Heliconius telesiphe telesiphe, assembly GCA_018249795.1. Taxonomy (NCBI): domain Eukaryota; kingdom Metazoa; phylum Arthropoda; class Insecta; order Lepidoptera; family Nymphalidae; genus Heliconius; species Heliconius telesiphe. The sequence goes on along the minus strand of DWLH01001950.1, from coordinate 602 downwards.
TCAACGAAAATGATGGTGAACAAAGTAAAAATAAAATTAAATGAGACTTAATTTTGAAAACATTTACTCTGATGTTAAAAAGATTGTGTGATATTTGTTATTTTTTTAAAACTACCCCGAATGGCGATCGAACTCACGTACATTGCGTAGATAAATTATTTAGATACAATAACATCTAAACTCTAAATATTTCAAAATAGTGGAAATATCCAATACAAAAATAAATAGAGGTTTCCTCATTACCAGAGTCATGAAATGAAAATATTAAATAAATTATTTCCTCAAGTGGAAATCAAACCCACAACCTGTCGCGTTTACAGACGCTTGTGCCGATGCGCCACGACTGGTTTCACATTAATCATTTTAGTCTTATTTTCATTTGACGGGTTAAGCTGTGAATAAAAGCTAGTTATTTATAATATTGCCAGTAAATGAAGCACCCACAGCTAATCTAAATGCATATAATATGCAAATGTAATTGCAAATAAACAACTTAAGGCATTTCATATGCAATTTAATTTCACTCGCGGTCAACGTACAAGTTTATCTACAAATGATAGTATCAAAGTAGGGTCCGATAGAAAAAGAATTAAATAAATAAT
>DWLH01001949.1:0-11659 GCA_018249795.1 Heliconius telesiphe telesiphe | reverse complement strand
GATTCTTTCAACAGACGTGATATTAATAATACAAACGTCTTATATTAAAGACTTGAATAGCATTCTTTACATAATTTATTTATGTTATTGGCTCTAAGTGCAATTGTTTAAGTATTAATAAAAAAATATGTGATATGTATAGATTGATAAGGAAATTCTATAAAAAAATTGCTTAATTTCAAAACATTGTCATTCTTCTTTTTATGATTATTTACTAACATACAGATAATAATAATAATAATAATCTCTTAGCTGTCAATGGAAAAGAACGTTTTCAGGTAACATTTTATCCTCACACCAATATAATGTAACATACAAAAATCTTACCCGATTTCATTCAACGATCTCCAAAGGTAAAATTGGATGGACTGTTTGTTATTGAGGAGACGGAAAATCTTGGGCCCAAATGTAAAGAATTAAAATGTGGTCTAAAAAATTGGTATTTTTTTATTTTATTTAGAAACCGCTCAATTGACAATCTGGAAGCGGAGATAAATAAGAAAAATAGTTTTAGATCCTTAATCGATATAAATAATCGATTACAGTACTACGAAGATAAAATATTTGGTAATTTTAATTGTCCAAGTATTTTAACGCACTTAGTGCATACAATTACAGTATACATAAAGAACGGACTGCTGCTTTTTTCACCTATTTTATAGATGTTGATTGTGCTGTGAACTTAACCTCACTTCTACCAAATCTCTAATAACTCAGTTCTCAGATTACCAAAACTTACAAAGTTTTCAGGTAAGGACTTATGTACTTGAATTTATTATATTATAACATTTTCATCTCTGTACATTCTGGGCCCAAGAATGTATGCAATCGTTTCAGTCTTCTTTCGTACAGTATTCTTTTTGCTTAAAATGATAAAACTTTTTCATTGCTTTCACTTACTGATTACTATCAATAAAACAGTAGGTATATTTATGAAAAGTAAAATGCCTTGACAACAACAAATATTTATTTAGTATATTTTTTTATTATCTATAAATTATAAAATCCATTTAGTGAATATCGTATAAAAGAGAACAAAACCGTATGCAAAAATGTCGTTATATTTTACTTCATAATATAAAACACACCGGTACAGTATACGTATATTTCGATTACACAGTAGATTTCGGCACAGTATACATATATTTCGGTACACAAATTTCGATTTTATGCTAACGAATTTATGCTTATAAATTCAGTATCGTGACGAAAGTCAATAGAACTCCATATGGTCCTAAAGAAAAAAATACTTAAGAACAGATGGATCTTTCCAAAGTATAATCCTAGTAACCGACGATAGAAGTTTAATCCTAAGTATTAAACTTCTATCGTCGGTTTTCGATTAATAAAAAAATAAAAAAGTCGAAATAAAATAAATACCTTTCCTGTTTTTCACATGTCAGTTTTCTCGTTTTGTTTGATTTTTTCATAACTTTTTACGATAAAATGAATTTTGCTTCAAATTCGCTTTTCATAATGTGGAACTTTAATGAGTTTATGCACAGTATTATCAGCTATTGTTATTATTAATTATGTATATATCGTATAACACTTTGTAGGATAAGCTTCGTATAATTCAAGAGTTTCTTTTTAGAATTTGTTGAAATTAACAGATATGGTCAAAAGTTAGAAACCAGCTGCTGAACTATATAGCTTTTCTTTTTTTTTTATAGAGAAGACAAGGCAAACGAGCCCGCCGCCCACTACCTCCTGTAACACCAGAGGAGCTATAGGTGCGTGGCCGGCCTTTAAGGTGGAGATGAACGCGCTTTTCGAAGGTTGAAGGTACCCAGGTCGTATCGACCTGAAACCGGAAACACTGCCGCGGAAATGTCATTCCGCGTGGAAGACAGCTCCTATGAAACCGCACAGTAGTGTCACATGTCCAGATAGTGTGGACGATATTTGAGTTTGTGACGCACTGTGCAGTTTGAAAATTCAGTGGCAGGTGACACCCGGGGGGTGGGTAGGTAAGTATATTTATGAATTTGCCAATTTCTTTGTTTGTATTATTACTCTAACGTAGGTGTACCTTGACCGAACCGAATAAATCATCATGTAAAATATTTTGACTTAAGAATTTTGTATAAAATGTAAATATTAAAATAAGTTAAACATTATCTTATTATTATGGAAGACTTTATCTTATTGTTATGGAAGGTTTTTGTGTCAGAATAATATTTTTTAAATATTTAATATTAACCCTTAACGGGTATGTGGGGGTAAAAATACCCAGGTTCATTTCGTTTTTAATCACTACATTTTTTTATTCTTGTCACAGCGCTTTGCACTTTTGTATATCCCTCTGAGTTGTCTGTAGCCCTTGATTACGTATCGTTCACACGCGCAATGTTTACCACACGCTTGACAACTGGGTGTATTGACACCCGTAATAGTCATATTGACTTATTGTTTAACAACGTAAGTGTTCATCTTTTTTATTATTTTTCTTGAATTAAATATTTTGAACAATAATAAAATATTTTGATTTGGCTTTCATTTGATCAATAAAAAAGAAAATATTATGGTCCCATCTTGTATAGTCAGCTGTTCAAGCCATATTTTCAAAATATATTTTTCCTGAGTTTTTTACAAAAATATATACAAATTACTACATATATTTAGTAACAACAGTCCAAATTAAATGTTAAAAGTAAGTTGTTCACAATTTCTTACAATTCATTAATAATTTCATTACTTTTAAAAATAATGTGTTTTGACACTCATTATAGTCTTAGTGGGTTATATAATTCATTATAGGTCTTAAGGGTTAACAGATATTCGTAAATACTAACTTAAAAATATTACTGCAATATGGTAAACTAGAAATAGGTATATATATATTAATATTGTACATATTTTCTTATTGATTAAGGTAAAAATATTTTAACCGTAGCTCAAGTAAGTGTTTGACCTGTCTATTTCTTAACGTTTGTTTAGTATCCAATAGTATGATAATATTTTTTTAAGATTGGTGTTAAGTTTAAAGTATAAAATTTTATTATGTTTTATATAAATGAAAAATAAAATATACTGAATCTTGAATGTATAAAAATATTTTAAGAACGTGTTAGCCTATCTATTTATTGTTGTAAAAATAAATGTTTGTTTATGCGAAATAAATTGATTTACGATATTCAACTTTTTTTTTAATGTCTTATCAGATCTTGTTTCTTTAAATTTTTGATACACTTTTATATAAAATAAAACAAATCAATAACAGTAGTATAGTAAGTTCCCACTTAATATCACGCGAATTTCATATAAAATGCAGCAAAAACGATGCATAAACGCTCGTAACTTTTGTTTGCTTTGACTTAGAGGGTTAAGTTATTCTGTGCTCTTAGGGACTATAGATAATAAGCTTGATACTTCCACGCAATCTTGAAATAAATAGTCTTCACAGACGTAAGATGGACAACAAAGTGATCCTTTAAGGACTTTTTTCGTTTGAGGTACGGAACTCAAAAAAAAAAAATATTAAAAATATAATAGTTAAATTTAGGTATATAGAAACTATATAGTTTGAAAATAAATTAAATTTTTAAGAAAAGAGAATGCCCACGAATGTATTGGAAGCCTCTGAGTCTAACTATGTATCGTAATAAAAAAACTACAAATATCACCATGAAATTGCTGTATTGCTTTTTTGCTTTTTTAAATTGCTTTCCTCTTACACAGTTTTGGCACACGCAAGTGCAAATGTTTAATTAGAGATGGTGATTTTTTTTATTGGCGATTTGAGTCATGCTGCCGTTGCCATTGTGCCTCTTGTTACTGACCCGTCAAGTAGCAGCATACACATTCCGTTCTTGAGACCGAAAATGTATAAATACAATAAATAAGTATTATTCGTAGCTCTTTAGTCATCACATAGGTATATAATGTGTTAAAAAATATATTTTATGTACTTATTTAGAAAACGTATAAAAATTTGAACTTAGCGGGACTCGAACCCGCGCCTCCTGGGAACTGAACGTATGGCTTAGTGGTCAGAGCGCCTGGTCAGTTCCCAGGAGGCGCGGGTTCCAGTCCCGCTACGTTCAAATTTTTATACGTTTTCTAAATAAGTATTTTTCTTTCCTAAGTGTGGAATAAGACTTTAAAAAATATTTTATGTATAAATAACTGAATCATATAAATTTTTCCACCATCCGTATACTGTCAGGTTGGCCGAGTGGTCTAAGGCGCCAGATTTAAGCTCTGGTTCCCGAGAGGGAGCGTGGGTTCGAACCCCACACCTGACATGTGATTGATTCGTTCGGTCTTTTTAATGTTCTTTTATATTAAACTTAATAGTTTTATCGTTTCTTTAACAATGTACAGGTTTATTTTAGTTTGTTTTATATTTTTATGAGGCCAGTCGTGGCGCAGGGTCACAAGTGTGTGACTGTAAAGGCGTTAAGTTGTATATTCGACCCTCACTCGAGGAAATTAAATATACATTAAAATTTTTATTTCCATTTCTTTGCTATGATGTCGGGGCAATGCGTGACGTTGAGTTTCGCCTCTCAACACGCAATGCCTCGAGAATTCGGCGGAGAACGGAGAACGAAATCTCTGGCTCTCCAAATTAAATGTATTGAACCTAACGACAAAAATTGCAGATATAATGTATAACCTTCAGGACCTGCAAAGTCGATATGAACCCATAACGTAAATTAAGTTACAGCTCTGATACTGAATCCACTCTTCTCCACGTCTGTCGCTGAAATAACTACTTAGTGTCAGAAAATATACAAAATTTATCGAATCGGTTTCTACGATTTCTTAATTATCGCTACTGCTGGATATCACGTCTCTTTGGTACCCATTTTTACAGCCTTTTGTAGCCTGTAGGCCTTTGTTCCGCCTTTTTCATTTGTTCAGGCTCTCAAGTTCTTCTTTTTTTGACGCTGGGGTTTTCGTCTATGCATCCATTCCTGTATGTTATATTGCTTGTATTATGGTCCACAGGGTCGTAATACAAGCCAATCCAATATAGTGGAATCCATAAATAAGCTTCAATACATATAAAATATGGAATATTTTGCATATTTACCTTAATATTGTTGTAGAAAAAATGTAATATCAGTTTCACGCTGTATTCTGCATACAACAGGGTAGGCATAGGAACCTAGTGTTAAGACGCTCCGTTCCCCACTTTTCGTCGAATTTTTCGAGGCTGAATTCAACGCCAGGCTTTTGCCTTGGTGCCTGAGTGAAGAAATAAAAATATTAAGAAATAATAATTCATTCCTTCGAGTGGGGATAAAAAAATATATTTACTTAAAATAGATGACACTTATTAAGGTAAATAATTTTTTTATTTTTAAATTTTAGTTTTGATAATTTTAAAAGGTACAATATTAACTAAATAATTTATTTAATTTTTTTAATTAAAATATTTATTATAAGATGACTTTAACTTCGAATCCATCCTACTCACTAACTTGCTGACACCGCTTGAAACGCAACGAGCAGTCTTTTCTAGTGCACCTACTAAAACTAACCTGCATAACTACTTAAATAAATTAAAACAACATCTTTGTTTATATTTTTTATTGATGCAGATTTTTTTTTGTAAAAAATGTTGAGCTCCACCTTTTTGATTTCCGTTAAAAGGTATTAATTTTAACATCTTCATCGGCGCAGTACAGTATCATCCAAGCCATACCTACATTTTTATTCAGACACTACTTTACCAGGCCAGTAAACTTACTTTGAGGCCAGTCGTGGCGTAGAGGCACAAAGTGTGACTGCAAAATCGACTGGTTGTGGGTTCTATCTCCACTCGAGGAGATAAAATATTTATTAAAATTTATATTTCCATTTCTTCGCTATGGTGTCTTGTCGTGTTGAGAGGAGTTGAGTTCCGCCACTCAACACGCAATGCCTCCAGAATTCGGCGGAAAGTGGTGAACGGAGTGTCCTAACACTAGGTTCCCTCTGCCTACTGTGCTGTGTGCGGGATACAGCGTGAAGCTGATTTATTTATTTCATTTACTTAACCATTAATAAAATTAAAATCGAGTCAAAAATAATGTAGAAATTGAGGGACAAACATGAGCAAAAGTGTAGTTAACGAATATAGAATCTCCTCCATTGAAAAAAAGAAGTCGGTTAAAAATATCCAACAAGATTTTTAACACTGCTAAACGTTATGAAAGTTTTTATTAATTAAAAAAAAATACTTAGAAAAGCTAAACAAAAGTGCTTTCCTACTGTCTTTACAGTAAAGAACTATACGGTTTTTTTTTTTTTTAAAGTGTTCTTAAATTCCACGCTTATATGTTTTTAAATTCCACGCTTAGAAAAAAAAATAGAACAAGCGCGAGTTGGGCTCGCCTACCTACGGTTCTGTAGTACAATTTGAAGTATCGAGCTTTTTCTCAAATTCAAGCAAAGCTTAGCCAGAGCCTTTTCATTTGATATTTCTCTTGGAGTACGGGCTTTAATACCAAATTTTGCCTCCTATAATTTTTTTTTCAGGAAAGACAGATAGACAGACAGACAGACGGACTCACGGACGGACGAATCCTAAAAATATTTACTTAGAAAACGTATAAAAAAATTGACGGACAGATGGACAACACAATGACTTGGACGGAAAAAAGTAAGATATATAGAATATAAAAAGAATAATGTATAATGTTACAATACAATTTTTATAATAATATATTCAAGAAAAAATATACTATAAAAAAAGTGGGAAATACTTTTCTTTTGTATATATATTTTTTGGAATTACAAGCGTAACAAAAATACAAAATCTGAATGGAATAAAAAGGAAACAAAATAAAAGTGAACAAGTAACAAGTCACGGACACGTTCGCTTGGACTTATTAATTGTAGCTTTAGAATAAAAAACTTTCGTGTTAATAAAAAATAAAAAAATCGTACTTATGCCGTGGTGGCATAAGTCCGGCGTTGAGTTCCGCCACTCAACACGCAATGCCTCGAAAAATTTAGCGGAAAGTGGGGAACGGAGTGTCTTAACGCTAGGTTCCCTCTGCCTACTCTGCTGTATGGCGGATACGGCGTGAAACTAATTTAATTTTTAATTTTTAGTATAAATTACCAAACAAAAAAATATCTATTTTTAGGGTTCTTTATCTCAAAAGGAAAAAAAACGGGATCCTCATAAAATTACTTTGTGTATTTTATTTGAGATCACGTCGAGGTTTCAAGGTGAAATTAACTTTAGATATTCAGGTATACCATTCCATTTAGCCCAGAAATTAAGCTTCTAATAAAACGCATTCAAAAGATATGAGCATTTATTTATCATTTTTGCTTCATTTTGATTCGCCGCGTAATCAAAACCTATAGTATGCTTCTCGTAGACCTACAGTTATAAAATTTATGACGAAGTAAGATCTTAAAATAATAAAGAAAAAATCCTAAAAGTAAAAATTTATAGACATTTCCTAGAAAAAATCATTACAAACTTACATTTGTAGTTCATTTTATACTAAATAAGTGTATATCTTTTTTCGTCGCATCATCAAAATCTATTAGGTATTTCCCAATTACAGAAGCCTCGGTGGGCGAGTCCGACACGCGCTTGGCCGGTTTTTTCTTAAAAACATTCGAATATTTCAAGCGGGCGTAGCCGCAAGGGGGCCGCTAGTATTATATATATTACTAGTGGGCGCGCGCAGCTTCGCCTGCTTATTCGCACCCTTAGGGGTGAATTAAAAAAAAACCACGAAACACGTGTTCAATAAAATATTTTTAACAGTCTACATTTATTTTTTCATAAAAATCGGTGGCGATTTAAAGGTTTTTCCATATAAACTTTCAACCCCTTATTTGAACTCTTAGGGGGTGAATTCTAAAAAACCATGAAACACGTGTTCAATGAAATATTTTAAAAAGTCTGAATTTCAATTTTTATTAAAATCGGTGCTGTTTTAAAAAAAAAATCTATACAAACTTTCAACCACTATTTCATCCCTTTAGGGTTAAAATTTTTCAAAATCCCTTCTTAGTGGACGTCCAGATTATAAAAATAAACATCTGTCCAAATGTCACGTTTCTACGCACAGCGGTTACGGCTGTGCGTGCGTCTTACCTCAGTCAGTCAGGTACATGTCCTTTTATATATATAGATTATAAAATAATTTATATATTGCTCAACTACTTTCGAGGTAAGAAAGATAATGGTGGCTTTTACCGGAATTTTATTTTGAATTTCTGTAAAAGCCACCATTATCTTTTATATTGTGTTCACGCCAAGAACAATATTGATAAAGTAACTAACTACAAAATAAGACAATAGGCTATGATATAAAATAGACAAATGATCTCACAGACAAGCCACAGACGGAACTATTAAACTTAGCAAGTTGAAATTTGACATTTAGGTTAGGTCTACTCTACTTTCCTACACAAGTAATAAGAAGAGATTTCTACGGGAACAGGATAACATATAGGATTTAGTATTTTTTCATCGTGCTATTATTGCCAATTTTCTTCAAGAATCTGACGTTTTCCAAAAAAAAAACACAAAATCCTAAATATCTACTGGATCACCACTGAAAACCGCTGAACATACGTGGGGGTGAAATGGATTTGTACTAAAGTCCACTAATCCCATAGACAACCGTCGCGTCGCGCACCACTTCTGACATACCTACGCAAATTATCGTATTTATTTTATTTTATTTAAAATATACCTTTAAGAGTACTTAGTCGCCTGGTCGGTTTCCAGGAGGCGCGGGTTCGAGTCCCGCTACTTTCAAATTTTTATACGTTTTCTAAATCAGTATTTTTCTTTCCTAAGTGTGGAATAACATAGTTAAAAATACATTTAAGAGGATAAAATGAAGGTTATAAATGAGAATGTGAAGCTATTTAGCTTATTCCATTTTGCATTTGAATGTACTTCAATATCGTTCATGAACACATTTCTAACCTCCATTTTATCCTCTTAAAGGTATATTTTAAATAAAATAAAATAAAATAATTCTTTATCTAAGGATTACACTTTACTTTACTTACCCCATAAGGAAAATACGTGGAAAATATTTTGTTAATATATATATTAATATATATATTTGTTAATATACTTGGATTTCCTTTTATATGATGTTTTGAACATATAAGATACATACATACATATATACATATTTCATTTAGTATCCACTGACAAAGAATTACAATGAAGGTCGCGCCTCTGAAAGTTTTACGTAGCGTTGTTATCTTTCACCTCGTTCTGTCTTCAGTGTCTCTTAGCGCAGATCATATAAAATAAACAAAAACTTTTCTCCTCAGTTAATAAAAAAACATTTTTTATATGGCAATAAAAAAAAGTTCATTACGCTGAATTACTTTTGTTAAGACAGCCTTTATTATTTAAGTATAGTGTAGTACGACTGCTCAGATTATTTATCAGTTGTGCTAGTCTTAACAATTTTGGTAGGCCAAGGCTCAAGAGTACATCTACTATAAAAAAAGTCCTATTCAATCGTAAATATTTTTTTCGTAAAATATCTATGGATATACAAGCACTTCTCTTTAACTATTAAACGGATTTGAGTAAAACTTTGTTGTGATATTAATTTTACGACTAGTAGTCGATGCAAGCGAACGAGTTGGGATTTCACGCAACCACCAAAACTTCACATTTTAATGTAAAATGTTCGCAATACCTGTGCTCTATAACTTTATTAAACTACTATAAGTTGTTTAAACATTTTTTTAAAATGGTTATCCACACTTAATCTCCCTACAGAGATGCTAACAACATAAATAAGTTGTAACAAGCGTATAAAAATCTCGACGAGAACGTATGGCTTAGTGGTCAGAGCGCCTGGTCGGTTTCCAGGAGGCGCGGGTTCGAGTCCCGCTACGTTAAAATGTTCATACGTTTTCTAAATAAATATTTTTCTTTCCTAAGTGTGGAATAACACTTTAAAAACTGTTAAAAATATTTAATAAATAGCATTCTCTCTTGCTAGACGATAATTCTTTCTTCTTCTTTTTTTGGGTAGTGGAAATTTGTAAAAATCTCCCTACAGAGATGCTAACAACATAAATAAGTTGTAACAAGCGTATAAAAATTTCAACCTAGCTTGATGAGAACGTATGTCTGTCAGTCCCGCTACGTTCAAATTTTTATACGTTTTCTAAATAAGTATTTTACTATAAGTTTGTTTTTATAGTATTAAAATGCGTCTCAAGTTTGAGCCTTTTGGGTGTTTTTACATGTCAAGTAAGTCATTATTATTACTAAAAATTAAGAATATATTTTTAGCATTTTTTTAAAGTCTTATTCCACACTTAGGAAAGAAAAATACTTATTTAGAAAACGTATAACAATTTTAACGTAGCGGGACTCGAACCTGCGCCTCCTGGAAACCGACCAGGCGCTCTGACCACTAAGCGATACGTTCTCATCAAGCTACGTCGAATTTTTTATACGCTTGTTACAATTTATTTATGTTTAATTTCACTATCATCTTCACTATCATGCTATAAGTAAAATTAAAATAACATCTTATTATTGGAAATTTCGAGAATAACTAATGACATAGTAAAAATGTTACTAATTACTAAACGATTAAAAATGTCTTTTCTTTACTCACACATTTATAAGACCGATAGGAAGGCCGCGAAATAAACGTAGCATTAGCGTAGCGTAGTGTTTAAACATACTATCTAAATATATAATAAAATAAAAACGTTTAAATATAAAATGCACAGTGCAAGTAATGGCACAAAGAGAGGTAATTATAAATTAAAATAAATTAAATAAGCACGCTGTATCCCGCCACAAAGCAGAGTAGGCAGAGGGAACCTAGTGTTAAGACACTCCGTCCCCACCTTCTGCCGAATTTTGGAGGCATTGCGCGTTGAGTGGCGGACCAGAGCGAAGAAATTGAAATATAAATATTTATTTCCTCGAGTGCATATCGTACCTACAACCAGTCGCGTTTACAGTCACACTTTGTGCTCATGCGACACGACTGGCTTTGGTAAGGTAATATTCGTTTCATGAATAATGTAACCCAATTTGACGATATTTGCAAATCACTGTCTATTATTAATATTACTTAAAGGTACAGCTGAGTGTTCCCATACCGGGAAATATTTATTGATTGATCGAAGAAGCTTTTATAAAGACCACTGCTATACAAACATTGGACTTGATCTATTATATTTGATTAATCTACTGATCTTGACTTGTATGTTTTTCTGAAGGAAGTTTCTTTTGTATTATTGTCGAATTTAATGTAATAAAGTTCAAAAGATAACGTTTAAATGAAAGGAAAAGTAAATGTCGAAGGCATCTTTGATCACAGGTCAATGGGTTACATTTTAATAGCTATATTTTTGATGACCAATAATGATAATAATTATTAAATTATGTATTTCATTCATTCCAAGAGAGGTTTTGTTTTTTTTTCATATTAAGTGTAAATTTATAAAATTAAGTATAATTACGTACGGTTAGGTACTAGTATAACAAAGGCACGTACATAGAATATGTATATGCAAGTTTTGTAAGCTTTAAGTTCCGTAAATTACGGACGTACCGAGTGTCGCAAGCGTTATTTCATATACGAGTATATTATGGTGGGTGAGTGCTGACAGAAGTCAACCTACTAAGGTACGGTACGGCTACGGTACTAATAAATATGGTGCCCTTGTTCTTTTTTTTTTTTTTTTTTTT
>DWLH01001948.1:0-11662 GCA_018249795.1 Heliconius telesiphe telesiphe | reverse complement strand
TAACAACGTTTATAAGCGCCCGCTGTTGCAGTTACTGAACGAAATTGTTTTAGCGGCTTGCAATAAAAGTTTGCACAGTTGCCATGTTGGAATAACCAAATAAAATATTTTTTATTTCACATAAATTCACATTTTTTAAAATAAACAGTACAGTAAAGAGTAATTGAATATATAACATTTCTATGATATTTGTTATAATTTACCAAGAAGTACCTAATAAAAATACAATTGCTGATAGCTATGACTTTTTTTATCTATGATCATTTATCTGACTCACATATAACATAAATATTTGCGAAGATAAAAGCATCATGAATAAATAAATAAATGATAAGACAAAAATCATAACAGATGTTGTTAAAAAATTTTTTTTTTTAAGATATAAAATCACAATGTCAACAATCATAACAATTGTAGTAGGTACAATGTCTTTTTTGATTATTGAAAAATCGATTTTTGCTGTAAGATTATGTTTATTTTTTTATTGTATCCTAATTAAGTTAACTTAGTAGTTTGTTATATGTATATTTAATACTGCTAGTTATTTTTTTTATGTCAAGACATTATTATATTTTTTTATTTAGTATTTTGACTAATACCATTGTCATTACAATCAATTTACAGATCGACATTACAATATTTATATTACCATACAATCTGGTGATAGTGTAGGCACTCAAGTGGTCACAAGCGTGACCGACGCGCTCGGTCAACGCGACGAGCCCTGCGTGGCGAGTTAGCGACGACGTTAAACTGACATGACCTTACTTTTGACGACAATAACTTTTATATGTAATGCTTATATTAATACCTGTATTAATATATTGAATATTATGTTAAGGATTATTAAAAAAAAGCAGTGGCTTTCCCCTAACGTTTAATATAATTTACAAAATATAAGCAAATTTTTTTTTTTTTTTGCAATGGCATACTTTAAGATTTTCTTTTTCTTCAAGAGGCATCTCCCACAAAAAGAGGTACGCATGGGAAACTTGCTAAGATATCTTCTTATATGGACCACGATGGTCTCGCCTCTTTTTAAATAAATATGCAATGTAATTTTGATAATTAACTATTTATTATAAATTTGTATTACAATAAATGTTTATATTAAAATATTTATCTCCATAGATATTATTAAAGATAACGACACGTTTTCACTTACTGCTACTCGGTAACTAACCAACTACTATACCAAGTTAATACTTAACGCGACGAGGAAATCTAGTAATCCGCTTTCTCGCTAACTACACACTTTACATTTAAATGTTGTTGTCTTTATAAAATAAAAAGCAAGCTAAAGAATGCACAGTAAAATTTCAAAGAAACTGTAATATTGTTTCCAAAAAAAAGTTAATAAAATTAAAGATAAATTGTACATTAACCTTATTAAGAACAAGGAATAGATGTAGATGTAGTTCTATTTCAAGCTAGCTTTAAATTCCAATACATAATTAGTTTCTTTCTTAGATTCTATTTCAATACTACTACTAAAAGACTTTTTAAAAATGTATACATATTAAAACTAGCCATACATTATATAGCGTAAAGTTTTGGTGCAAACAATAAAATCAGCTGAGCAGAAGCTGGACTAAGGTCGTCGCCCTCCACACTCACAATCGATAGCGCGGAGATCGTCGTCCCGAGTATACGAATAACGTCAAGTTTATTCTAAAACAATAAACAATGTAGGTAATTATTATATGTTTCTATATTTGAGACCAGTCAGTCAGTTCATTAGTTTTAGGATGTCATCGTCTGTCGTGGAGCAGGGGTATAAATGTGGCTGTAAACGCGATTGATTGTGGGTTCGATCCCCATTCGAGTAAATTAAATATTTATTTAAATTTCTAAGCGCGGCGTTGAGCTCCGCCACTCATCACTCAACACTTTCATAAAATTATGCGGCGGAAAGAGGAAAACGGAGTCTCTTAACACTAGGTTCCCTCTGCCTACCCTGCTGTGTGCAGGATACTGCGGGAACCGATTTAACTTAACTTAACTTACTGCCTGTTGAGTGACGGAACTCAACGCAGCGCCTTACCTCCACACCAGAGCGAAGGAATAAAAATATCAAATATTTCATTTCCTCGAGTGAGAATCGTACTCACAACCTGTCGCATTTACAGTCACATGACATGTACACATTTGTCTAATGATAATCTTATTATGCGTTTAATCTTTGTAATTAAGTTAATACAAGGTCATATTTTTGAAATGTTCAATATAATATTTATGGTAATACTATAATAAATATATGTGCATTGTGCATATATCATAATATGTATTTCCTTTAAGCCACTGTGCCTGACACAGTAATTGCGGTACGTAATTAGCAAGAATCTACCTCGTTTCACGGATGACACGGCACGATGATTCATACGTTGTCTTTAGAACAACGAAAATGTTTACAATGTCTATTTCATTGTTTAAAGAGTGATCTTGATGAAAATATTTTTTCAAATTTTATATACAAGTTAATGCTGCGTAAATTTAGTACTATTTAACTGCGAAACACGGATTTTATAAAAGTTTAAGTTTCAAAATGAAAACAGTATTGAATAGTTAAATCATAAAATCTAAGCATACTATTATTTATGCATAATCAAAAAATATTCATAGCCCCAAAAAAATATTTTATAATGCTCTACAAACGATGAGCTCATAGAAAAATAAAAATAAACGGTAAAAAATGAGCAAACTTCAGATGAAATAAATAATATAAATTACTAATATTAAAATTTCTTGAAATGTAATTTTAAACCTAATAAATAATTTATTTATTGAGTTATTAATTGCAAAAGTAACTCTAATGGTTTCTTAATCGCTACAAAAAAGATATTCTTAAGTAAGTAATTAATGATGTCGCTAGGCTCTCAAGTCAGTAGCGCCGTGCTGTACTACGCCTCTTGAGCACGACCCCATGTCTAGAGGAACGCGACCTATCCCACTTAGTCGCTCTACGTGCGGAGGCCGCTAATTGCTAAATCACATTTCATTGTCCTTCACGATTTTTATTTATTATAGTTTAATTACAATACTATGCATCGTTTAAATATAATCATCAGGGGCACAAAGTGCAACTGTAAAATCGACTGGTTGTGGGTTCGATCCCCACTCGAGGAAATGAAATATTTATTTACATTTCTTCGCTCTGGTGTCGAGGCAAAGCACGCGTTGAGTTCCGCCACTAACACGCAATGTCTCCAGAATTCGGCGGAAAGTGGGGTACCCTGCTGTATGCGGGATACAGCGTGAAGCTAATTTATTTTTTAATTTTAGTTAGATTAGAATTAGTTTAAACGCGAACCTTGTGGTAGTATAAGACTTGAAATAGATCGAAAACGGAGAGCAGACTGTCCTAACAGGCGTGTCTTAGATTTTCCTGCTCTTTATATTAAAAAATATAGTTTTATTTATATTTTTTTAATATACTTTATTTTGCAATTTCTAAAGACCTTTTATAAATTTATTATTACATAAGTAATGTATATTATTAGTAAATATGAAGATGTGTGTAATTAATTCTTAGCAATTTTATATCTAAGTGCGTAAAATTTTATGAAATTAACATAAAAATTATATATTTTTAATACAATATTCCATAATCTAAATAATTATATGTATTATAACACATATCACACATTTATTCTAGACTCCAAAACATTGTAGGCACCTAACAATACTTGTTTTGTCTAATAAAGATTTATAGTAGACATTCTTAAAGTTACAAATGGTAAAACATACTTATACATACATTATTTAAAGCCTTGACCTGCATTGTTAACGGTATAGAAGATACCTTTAAGACGCGCGCAACAATCGGCAAATGTGCATTTATTAAATAAATATGCTATAAACAAATTATCGATATTCATTATTTCCAAATTAAAATATATAGGAAAATAGTAAATATGAATTATTTTTATATTAATGATATACATTGCAAAAAACAATGAAGTATATGCCAAACCTTTCCAATAAAATATCATCAGCGGTCTTATAAATTAAATTATAAGCAAACTGAATATTAAAATTGGAAGCACAAATTGCATTGATTCATCCTCATGTGATATGGATGGATATGATACATCTATTTCCTTTAGTGACACAATAAATAGTAAATACAGAAGTAAACATGTCATGTCATAATTTAAATCGAAAGTCATCAGAACATTACTTTTTACCTCTTTAAAAATATAGCTTCAACACAATGAAAGTGAATTCGTAAACAAAGAAAATTAAAATATACCAAATGTTAAACAGGATGGACCGTCCATAGTCACAATTCGCACACCATTGCTAACATTATCTGAGATGTTATTTAACTACGCTACACTTATTGTAATAGTAATAGATTTGGACCAGGACGCAACTAACCTTGACGTACCATCGCGTTTGAGACTTGCGATTTCTGGTGCGTCGGCGGTCCAGACTGCGAGAGTCGCGCTGGTGGGCTGGCGAGCGCAGCGCGTGGCACTTGGCCGCCAGCGCCTTGGTGCGCTCCGCCAGCGAGTGTCGGAACTCTCCGCCCGTACACCCCCGGACCAACATCACTTAACTACACTAACGCGGGCTAATCGTCTCGAGAACAGTGTGACACATCATATTTCAATATTTCTCACTTGATTACTAACTATGATATCAAATAATAATAATAATCGGAATAATACAGCCAAGTTTAAAACGTGTTTTAAATAATATATTTTGTTAATTATCTGAACTGTATAGCGATTTTAATTAGTTTCTCACATTATATGAAGAATTATCTTTGCAGTCTTTAGTTTTTTTAGTCGTTTTTAAAAGTTAAGATTGAATAAACTTCACATGTTTTAAGACTATTTAAAACATGTAAACTTCAAAACGTGGTATTTCCAACCTTATCACCGACTTTTGGCCTAGACCTTGTAGTTTGAAGTTGTATTTTTTTACAATATTACATTAAAAAAATGTAGCTCTTTATATGTTTTAAGACTATTTAAAACATGTAAAGAGCTAAATTTATTTAACGTTATATTGTAAAAAAATACAACCTCAAACTACAAGGTCTAGGCCAAAAGTCGGTGATAAGGTTGGAAATACCACGTTTTGAAGTTTAAAATGATAGCCTATCATAGTCAGATAACCTACAATTGAGTAAAGCAATCACATCAAAGAACCAAGGTTAGTCATCTAAATGAATAAAAACTACGTTATACTTATTAACAAACTTGCTAATACAGTTTAAGTTTTGTAACTAGATGACGAAATCATTATTCACAAATTATATATATTAATACTTAAGCACATAGGTACTACGTGCATGTGTACAGTTGCAATAAAGGGGATATCCTCATTGAAGAGCTACCAGCTTGTCTCTTTATTCATAACCGCATAGCATTTACACAACACTATAAGATATCAAATGACAGTTTTGCATTGAATTATGAATTGTGTATTGAAATAATAATATAAAAGGTAAAAAAGTATCTGAAGAAATATCCAAATAACAAGAAGTGGGTCGACATCTAAAAGAGGAAATTGGGCAATTGAGGAAGGGAGCGGTGCAGTGTATATACTCGTAAGTTACCTTGCGTCTTATACGGACTTGTCTACTTAGTTTCTTAATTCTAATCGAATTAAATATTTATGTTTGTATAGATTTTGCAATGAAATGTAACAAATAGTAAAACGTATCATTATTAATTTATTTTCATTGCTTGTAATTCCTGGCTCGTGAAATATAGTGTCAATTATAAGATATATGATATTTATATTAAAAGCCAGTCGTGGCGTACAATTGTGCGACTGTAAACGCGACTGATCGTGGGCTCGATCCCCACTTGAGGAAATTGAATATTTATTTAAATTTATAATTTCATTTCTTCGCTCTGGCGTTGAGGCAAAGCGTGACGTTGATGTCCAGAATTTGGCGGAAAATGGGGAACGGAGTGTCTTAACACTTGGTTCTCTGTGCTTACCCTGCTGTGTGCTAGATATAGCGTGTATCTGATTTTATTTTATATAATATTATGCCAGTCATGGCAGGTCGAGAGACAAATTGTAACAGGTGATATAAGAGGTTATTCCCAATTATATTTTACCTCATATGGCCTGATCTTGCCGATTATATATTTTCTCTATTACATCATGATTCTACCATTTCTTTTGAATTGAATAAAAGCCAAATACCAGAAAAATATCACCATTCTAAATTATACATATTCGTGTACGCAATGATTACAACTAAATTGAAGATTAATGACAATATATCTTAAATATGTATTGTTAGAATAACACTCAATTGGTATGAATTGAAAGAGGACAATAAAGGGATATTTTACATACATATCAAGCTAATAAAAGCGTGCTAATAAGATATATATAATATCAGGCACAGAGAGATCAGGCAATCAGGGAATACGAAAACACTAACAGTTGGTGTAAAAACACAGAACCATTTTTTACATAAATATGGTTTATGTAAAAAAAAATTACCAATATTTCGAAAACTAAAATTTCAGATCGTTATAAATGTGGTAAAAATTATTGATAATGACATCCTATATCAGCGTGTTCTAGTTTGTCTATCGATCTGATGGTTAGTAAGCACATAGAAGAACAAAAAATGTAATAACAGAATATATATTACATTTTTTTTTCAGCTTCACGCTGCATCCCGCACACAGCAGGGTAGGCAGAGTAAACCTAGTGTAAGACACTCCGTTCCTCACTTTCTGCCGAATTCTGGAGGCATTGCGAGTTAAGTGACAGAACTCAACGCCGTGCTTTGACACCAGAGCCAAGAAATGGAAATATAAATTTAAGTAAATATTTCATCTCCTCTATTGGGGATCGAAACCACAACCAGTCGATTTACAGTCACACTTTGTGTTATATTGTTCAATATAAAATTGTTTGAATGATACAATAAAAAAAAATTAAGATTTAATTTTTGGTAAGCTTTAATTGTTTTCTTAAAATAAAAATATATGCATTACATACGGGCTTTAAATGAAAACAAAGCTAAACTTGAGTAACATATTTTACAGATAAAGACCCACCTGGCGTGACAGATGCATATAATTCAACTGTCCTAAATAACTGTCAAACAATTTTGGGTCGTAATGCATTATAAAACAGGTCATTTCGTAAAGTTATAATGTTCCGACAGGTGGTGCAGGCCATTTGTCAGGTGAGTATTTTATGTTTACACCCGTTTTTTTTTCCAAATCTTATGCCTTTATCTTCAACAAATTTTTATATAGTTTGTTGTATTAAACTATTAAGTAGATTTAGGGAGCACAACATTCCCTATGTAAGGTCGAATCTATTTTGTATTTTTTTCTTTTTTCAAATATATAAATAGATTTACATGATCAGTACACACATAAAGCTATTCTGTTTAATTCAAATATTTTTACTTAATATTATACTTTACACTTTCATTATTCAATTTTATCACCACTATTCATTCAGATAGAAAGTCGAAAGACTAAATATTTTACGTAATTTTAATATTCCGTTTTTGGATTTTTTGCTAATAAGTAAACATTATTTTTACAAATGACGCCTGTCTAGCAGCGACCGAAACATGAACGTTCTGATATCAGCGCGACGTATGTAAACCGGTAATACCTGAACATTTATCACTCGGATTGTTGACAGTTTTCTGACCAGATAGTGAACACTTTTTAAACTTGGCATTGGCCTATTGGCATAACACACAAAATATTTCTATAAAATTCACGATCAACTAGCAATGTATGATAACAATCCCACAATCACGGTTTGATTTGCTTATTCGATGTCACTTAAACGCACTTAAAAATGTTTCATAATTTATTATATTAAAATAAATTTATTTAATATACAATTTTTATTTCATGATTACCATAAAACCGCGTTTTATATAATTGATTTCACAGATAAGGCCTCTCGCAGACCATGCCCGCCGGCCGGTGCGCGACGTCTGCGGTTTGACACTGCCTCGATGGCGCGTAGTTCGTACTCTGTCGCACATGGCGTCGAAGCGACATGGAATATACGCATGTGCACAACAAGGCTTTTCCGAGTCATCAATGATGTCACATTATTACTACGTCGTTATCATAATGTAATATATCGAGACAGAGACACTGATGATAAGCCGTGACGTGATCTTATCCACCTCGTAAGATCATTTTAATCAATACTTAGTCTACAGTGAGTGTGCTGTGCGCTGAACGTTAAAATATTTCCATTATAACATTTTCAGAAGGAAGCTAAGGACTAGTATTCTTGATTCTTTAATCGTAACAATATTTTTATTTACATAATTCTAAAGAAATTTCGCGTTTGTCTAGTGATTAAAATCTGTTATAATTGGGTCCAAAATCTTTTAGAGATTCAGAGGTAACACTGTTAAGAAAGTAAAATTTGTCACATATGAATTTTATATTAAGCCATCAAAAGATATCTTTTCAATGAGATATTTGCCATCAGAAGGAATCTCGACGACCTTGCGAGAAAAGCTAAGAGAGCGTCCTTCCTCCCTCTTCATTACAAATGTCCACGTTGGAGTGGAGAGAGAGATAGGACGCGCTCTAATGCTCAATGTCGTTAGTTATAACAAAAGGAAGAGAGCACAAGGGCACCGCCCCATCTGTCCCATTTCTCCTCCTACGTTCCACATAGCTATTTGTAGCTCCGTCCTCCACTTCTCGCTGCCCGGACATGGCGTGTTGGGTGGCGGTCCCCAACGCAGCATTGCCGCCACTTGACACGCCAGCGGAAATGCTGTGCGCGTCGCATTAAGGAGACGCCCTAACAATGCGCTCTGGCGAGATGCCCGTGGCGGAAATAACATTGCAGCGCTCAAAAGAGCTGGTAGGGGTAGTTGCGGGCAAACCTTCCACCGTGGACCCCCATTTATCCCCAAAATTTTATATTGTGTAATAAAATATGAAAACACACGTATTATTTAGGGACATATTAAAATATTAATTATTTTAAAAAATACAATGTATGTATATCAAAATAAAAGTAGAGCTAAAAGTTAAGAGCCCGTCAATATGTAAGCACTATTTAAAACTCAATCCATAATCTTCTTTTTTTTTTTTGAATATATATTTTTCTTGAAATCTTAGTTAATCAGACATTTGACTTTTCATTCAATGATGAGGTAAACTAAACACTGAAAAAAACTTTGCGTTGAACACTTTGTTTACAAGATGTCAGAAGACTGGCGGATACTGGATATCATGGCGACTATTGTCTGTCGGTCAGACATAAAAATACAGATTAGGATTTTGATAATTTTGATATGAATTTTAAAAATAATTTTGTCATTTTAAGAAATAAAACTATAGTAAGGGAGAGTTAACAGTGTAACTGCTGTTGGTAGTTCACATTACAGTGTTAATAATGACACTGTTATACGGAAGCAAAACGTAGATATTACAGAAGAAAAATGAAAGAAAGATGAATGTTCTAGAGTTGCGATCTCTTCGTAAGATATGCGGAGTCAGCTTAGCTCACAGAATCCGCAATGAAGAGATCATCACAGAATGGCAGGCACTAGCGAGGATGTCATAGTGAGAATAAAGAATAATGTGCTCATGTCGTTTGGGCATGTCGAGAGAATGAGTGACGAAAGAATGGAAAGAAAGATTAATGAATTAAGACCAAGCGTGAGTGGTAAGAGATGCAGAGGGAGACCTCAGTTGACCTTCAAAAACTCAGTATTGATGACACTGGAAGGTCACGTAAAAAGCATGAGGAACTCCTGGCATGTATCGAGAGGTTGTTGACAATAGCATAGGCGAAAGAGGTATGCGTTTGGCCCTCTTTCTCTAAAACTACATATCATGAGAAAAAAAATCTAATGTATGTATGTATATTTTTTGATTTTTTTTTCATATATAGGAAAATATTTATTAAGTGTATATAGCTTTATAAGTAAATGAATGTTTGTTTTTTAATTAGATAAATTATTTATTTCTTTTATGTTATTTCTCACTTGTACATTCATTAAGAAAAAATATATTAATATACGAGACAACACCATAGAATGACTATTCATAAATTTTTTGATAAGTGATTAATTAGTAATGAAACAATATAAGGGTGAATAAATGGTATTTGGATTTTTTATATCCCTAAAGGAAAAGTAATCAGTTTCATTTAATATTAATACTTGATATTAAAACAATGTCATCTACTTAAAGTCGATGACATTGTTTTTGAACATGTCATGATCAGAAGGGCCAGACGATTTATCGATTTTTTTTCAAATTTTACAAACACCAGAGGAAAATTTGTTAGCTGGGCAGTGACAGGTATGTAATTAATTACGTATTAGTAGAAAAGTGAATATTATTGAATACAATTTTTTATTGGATACAACATTATAAGAAGCACCAGCTTTCAAATAAAAAAAAATCATCAGAATCGGTTCACCCAGTCAAAAGTTTTGAGGCAACAAACATAAAAAAAATTGATAACCTCTTCCTTATGGAAGTCGGAAAGATGGGCATTATAGTTCATATGGATATTTTTTATTAATAAATTACTAAAATAAAATTAATCCCAACAGCTTTGTTAGATAATAAAATAAATGTATTCTGTTCACAAGTAGATTTATTTATAAGTCTAATCTGAATCGTTCTGTATAAAAGATCTTAATCGTTTCCAAATAAAAATTTCACTTAAAACAAATAGTAAGATTTTCTTAGAAAAATAATACGAATCAAAATGGCACACTAAAAATTTATGAAGAAAGAAGTAATTAGTTGAATAATTTTGGCTGAATTATAAAAAAATGGTAAATAAACAATTAACTTTTCGAATACATCAACTGGTCTTGGAAATTTATAGAATACCCTTCATAATTATATTTGAGATCGGTAATACAACTAACATTTACTATTTAAGGTCCGTCATTCTCATCTCCTCTTCGTTGTCAAATTAGATGAAGATATTACAAACCAGGTGATATATATATACCTATCTATATTTTTTTATTACAAATCTTGTATTCCACAAGTATAAATTACTCTCAATATTCACCTACAGTATTATAAAGGAACAACAGCACCGGTAATAACAGTTACATTAACAAAATCTCTTTTTCATCACTTCTTTGGTGCATATTTTCCCTTGTAAAGTAAATCAGGGAAGTGACACCAGAAAAGTGACAAAATAATCCCTTTTCTACCCCGGATTTAAAGTAATTCACGACATCTACAGACAATAAACATTAGAATTCTAAAATGTACAATAGTGTAATGATATAATATAAACACATAATTATACTTAAAAGGGGAAATACCACAACGACTGGCTCATGCACGCGTTTCAAGAGTTGAACCTTAATTGACGAGATGATTTTTAAATTTTGTACAGAACCTAACCTAGCTTTTAACTTAACACTATGCTATGCACGTCACTCAAGATCAAAACGCATTTTAACAGTTTTATGTCAAGTTTTTTTAACTTTATAATTAGCCAGGGACCTTAGGAATGACGCTTTTTTTTTTTGTTTCGTTCGGGTCACCTGATGGTAAGTGATCACCACCGCCCACGACCCCGTGCAACACCAGAGGAGCTACAGGTGCGTTGCCGGCCTTTAAGAAGGGTTGGGCGCCGGAGCCCGGCATTACCTGATGCGAAACGCAGTGGCATAAAGCCACTACTTCACGCC